>JANRGW010016688.1:4184-34900 GCA_024733675.1 Psilopsiagon aymara | reverse complement strand
AGAAGGCTATAACAAAAAGTTTATGTGGTACAGTGACATTAATTAGATGTATCAAGAAATTTCCATACAAATAATATTTTTTTTTTTTGCAAGCAAGACATGGTACTGTTACAAAAAATAATAAGGGATACAGACAAGCCAGTCTGGGTTGTACTACTTACCTTTTTATCTTAATATGAAAATAAAAATATGTACAATGAAGAGGAAAACCATAGATAATTTCATTTGCAGCACTATTGCAAGGAAAAAAGATAAAGAACTGACTCACTGCTTATATATTAAAAAGAACACAGCGCTTTAAAGCTTTATATATTACATCCATTTTATGTATCTAGAGTTTCAGTAGGGGGTGGTTAAATTATTTAAAGTTCTATGTTGGTAAGTTTACATAGACTGTGTGTCACTTACTGTGGAGCTGGAGCATCATGTCTATACAGCAACTTGTTGGTTACTGTCGGGCTGGAATCTCCCATTCTGAAGGTGGGCACTCATGTGCAAAGGGTCACAAAACAAGATCCTCATTCCCCAGGGATTTCAGTGACAGACTGTGGACTTTGTCAAGGGGCACCCAGAAGCATCCGTCAAGACGTCAATAGTGGTATGAATCCAACAACTGAGCAAGCAATTCGGTCACAGGGACTGAGAAGCCAAGCATTAATTGCTTGGTGACATTGCTTGCTTAATATCACTGTCCTTAGAAAATAACAAAAGTGTCATATCAGCTACAAGGCATCCCATAGCCAACCAAGTTGACACACAGACTGTAGGATAAAGAGCATGTGCTTTAATCACCCCTTACTTTTGAGATCTGGTAGACAATAAAGACACAGGCATAGTGGTATCAAGTCCCCTCTTGCTGAAGGGATGGAGAGCACTGTGGGTGTTTCAGGAATTCATTCATCAGAGAGATTAATTGCATCATGTATCTGCACGACAAGGCAGAGAAAAAAAAAACCAAACCAACAAACAGCTCCCTTATTCACCTTAAATACAATTAAAAAATCTCAGCTACTGAATAGATGCATAATGTAGAAGGATGAAGCATGTTTTGTGAGAAAAGAGATGTATGGGTGCCCGTACCTGAAACAGTTTAGGGACAGGTGTCCTCTGTGGGAGTTTAGAAGGTACAATGAGTAAGAACACACCAGTATGGCATTTCCATTTGCCTGTGTACCACACCATACACAGCACATCACCTTCCTGCAATCTCTCTGTAGTTAATCAAGAGAGGAAATGATGCTATATTGTCAGACACTTTTTGCCTGTTTTTTTCATGCAAAGTCTATAAATCTCTTAGTGGGAATGCAAGTGTAGGCTTCCTAAAACTAAGGCTGGCACTCCAGCATTCCAACTTAGGAAATTTAAATCTTTACAGGTAAAAATAACAACTGTCATCACATTCTTTAGGGACAGATTACATGCTAATATTCTACCATGACATTTCTTGTATTGAAACATCTAATACTGGAACTATTTTGGTCAGGAAGATAACAGACTAGGGTCTTTTGTCTCTTTGTGAAGGTAAGTCTAGTTTTGAAATACACATGTATAATCTCTACATCATTCTAAATGCTACATTATTTTAAAACCCTCAGGAAGGAGAGATTATAAAGTTCTACTCAACTACTTCAATGAGTTTTATTTATTATTAAATGGATATTGATGCACAAAAGAGATGGCAAATATATTTTACCTAAAAATCATTTAGTTCTAATACAGCAAATAGAAAGATGACATGCTAATTTCTAACTTGAAAAATTCTTCCTTTCATGTCTTAGCTGCTTCACTTCCTTTTATATTGATTTTGTTTTTCCAGACAATGAGATTACATTTTGAAGCATTCACACAGCAGAGCTTAAGGACAAGGCTGTAACAAACCAATTAGATTCATACAAATGAGTCTCTAAACTCTTGAGTAAAGTATTATTCTTTGCCCAGAAAGTTTTCAAATTCCTCCTTTCACCCATCCATCGTATCAGGTGGAGAGGAGGGGTCATAAGAAAGCAGGCAGTTTTAGTCCATCAGAGAATATATAATTTACGCATTTGGTGATCCTATGTTGAAACACTCTGATAAAAAGGGAGAAAAAAAATAATTAAAAGATTCAGTCATGCTGCCAAACAATTATTAGACAACTCTGTCATTAGATTATGCCTGTGATTGATTGACAAAAGAGGTAACATTAAATACAACAGTAACCTTTATACCAATTACAAGACCAAGTACTCATGGCAAATATGTGTGTCAGTAGGTCCCATAGTTTAGCACTTGTGCACTTGAGCAATAGAAAATGCAGCAAGAACTATACAGAGGAGTTCATTTGAATAAAAATGAGATCTTGAGTGCTTAGGCTCAAAACTGAACCATGTGCAGACTGAATCATGTTTTGAAAAAATCTGATTTTGTCATTGAAGGCAGAAAAGTTTCTGGTATCTCTGCATTTCTTTGTTCTTTGCTAGACACATCAAGATTAAAAAATAAGATGAACACAGTAAGGGAAAAGTGAAACAGTAAAACTGTGACAAAACCTACTCCCCTGAAACAAACCTTGTCTATGTGATATGTCTGGTTCAGAACAAAAACAATTTTGACAGACATGATGGACAGAACACAACTGAATGCAGGGACAAGCAAAGCCTACACTAAACTATTTCATATACTAGAAAAGCATTAAGGGCAGTACTGAGGGAAATGCCCTCAGTCTGGATATTTTTTTTTACAAATTTACAGCCATAGTTGTCTTTACAAACAAAAAGCTTTAAAATCAGTCACTTTTCCATCAAAGTGTTTTACTCAAGTCAAATTATTCTGTGTTGCTTATTAGAAAAATACCCTGTTTTAGCTTGGATAAAGTTATTTTTTTCCTCCCAGTAGCTGGTGCAGTGCTGCATTTTGGCTTTAGTTTGAAAACAATGCTGATAACACACCAATACTTACCTTTATAGAGGGCTTTTCAGTCTCTCAGGCTCTGCCAGTGAGGAGGGGTGCAAGAAGCCAGGAGGGAGCAGAGACAGGACACCCAAACTAGCCAGAGGTGTATTCCATACCACAGCATGTCATGCCCAGTATATAAACTGAGGAGAGTTATCTGGAAGGGACCATTCACTGCTCAGGTCAGGCTGGGTATCAGTCAGCAGGTAGCGAGCAATTGCATTGTGCATCATTTGTGTTTTCTGAATTTTTCTTGTTCCATATTATTATTCCCAGTATTGTTATTGTTGGTATTATTTCTATTATCACTATATTTTCCTTTATTTCTATTATTAAACTGTTCTTAACTCAACCTGCATGGTTTCCATTCTTTAAGTCTGCTCCCCATCCTACCAGTGAGGGAAAAGGGGACAGTGGGAGAGCAGCTGAATCATAGTTACCAGCTGGGTTTAAAACACGACAAACAATAATAGAACATGTTGATTTTTAAGTATTCAGTGGCCATAGAAATGGTAATCAAGGCCACAGAAAACACTCTCATTTCCTACATTTGCTATGCCTTCTCTCAGGTAGCTGGTTATAATCCCACTGAAGAAGCAAGACATAAGAAACAGGATCATAGCAGATCTCAGCAGAAGTCAGAACTGTATCATTTATGTGGACTCAAGAATAGACACTGCAGAAGCCAAAAAGTGGGCATCTAGTTGCATCAGAAATATTCACTGAAGCATGGTCTCCAGCTCCATGTAAAATTAATGCTTCCTGAAAAAAGCCCACATCTCAATGGAAAAAAGAAAGAGCTGACAAGGAGTCTGAAACTTTTCTCCTGCACAGGTACTTGAGACAAGTGCATATGAGGCAGCTGTGGTTTGAAAGTACCAAATCAAATACTTCAGGAAGAGAGGTGGCAGAATGTGTTGGATTTTGACTTTGCAATTGTTTAGAAATAACGTAAAGAGGAAGCTATACAACACTGTCAAGACTGAGGCTACCCACAATGTGTAGAAGCAGAAATGCTGATGTGGAGGTTATTTGATATGAAAAACCCAAGCGGTATTAATTGTTTTCACACTTCAAGAGGACTGCTGAGTAAGTGAATGGGGATTTGAGAAGCTGAAGAAGGACGTCAGAATTCCATATGTAGCTATTGTATTATATTTTTATCCCAGTCTACTAATTTCTTATCGTAGAACTCCACTTACATAAAGGCAAAAGTAGGAGGGACATGGCTTCTACTCCCTAGTGAAAGAAATTGTGTGTGAGTAGTGCTTATTTATTATAATTACATTTGCATCACCCTGCCATTTGGTCTTCTATCTAGGGAAATGTTAGCTATTTAGCATCAATTTTTGCTTCAGCTTTCCACTGTATCTCAGCACCACCACACCACCATGCACCAACTAGCTTTGATGTGTAAGCCAACATATGGCAATTAAAATATTGGCTTCAGTTATGAAAATAAGGAGCAAGAAATGTGATTTATTAGCATGAAATTATTGAGGTCCTCCTAAAAATGTGGCTTCATCTTTTTAGTCAAGCAAAAGCATACACAGAACTAGACTTATACAGATGCAATTATCCCAGATGATACCAATTTCTTTTTTATTGCAGTAATATCAGCACAGTTTACAACTCTTCCTTTAATAAAAGTTATATCAAATTTAAATCATTTGGACTTCCTCACATTTCTGTTCCTCCCTCGATCTTCAGATAGAGACTATACATTGGGGTGTTTTTATAAAAAACTCTTCATATGTATACTTGATGAAGTTTCATACCAATTAAAATGTCATAAAAACAAGATTGGGCATAGCACTGGAAAATCTACTCTAGGGAAAGATAGGCGTTGTGCTTTATACCACTTTATTTAGAAAGCATACAATATTCTACCAGAGTATTTTAAAATGCTACAGTCATTTTCCTGCAAGCTTCAGTGTTCTGGATTATTAAAATAGATTATTACAGCATTTTTATGGCCTGCTATAACTTCGGCTATCTATTCTATGTCTTTATAAAGTCACAAGGACTAGGACACATAAACATCACCTTCTTCCACAGAACTTAAAAAGACAAATAATGGACAAATTGCCACAATGCTCCAGATGGCCCTTGAGGCTTGATTCCAGGTTCCTAAAATCATAGAGAAATAGGGTGGGGGGGACTAAAAATATCACCTAGTTCTTCTGTGTCACCGAAGCAGGGTTAACTACAGTTACATATTTTGGATGGATGTCCAGTTTTCATGTATGTTTCAAAATATTTGTTACCTCCTCCCTAATAAATATTACAAACCATAAATTTTACCTTTTTCTATATAAAATATCATCTTTCATTTTGACTTCCTCAGCTGATGCATCCTGGAAAACAACTACCTGCTCCCTTTTTTTAAGAACTCAATAAATTTACACGGCAAAGAACCAGCTAGGAGATAGTTCAGCAGAAGAGTTAGAAGTTAAGAACACCTCATTCTGGTTCTGTGAAAAGAGAAAAAAAATTGTGTGCATCTGTTTTCACTTTCCTCGGACAACTTCTACATAGATTGTGACTGAAAAAATGTTAATATAAAATGGGATTTGGCATAAGCTTCCTGGTAGCGTATATTTATGATAATCTGATGCAAAATTAATTCTAATTAGCAAAGCAATTGTTTTGATACCAGCAACTTCTCTGCTTCTCTTAAAGAAAATACTTATCTGGATTAATAGTTTTCAATAATGTATCATGTAGAATAAAAGGTTGGTCATACCTATGGATGGAATATGGTTTGCATTGGAAAGGAAAATTAAGTGCTGTTTATTTTGCCAGAAATAACAGCCTCTGCTTCTCCATTGAAGCACATTTATTATCACCATCATTCGTTCCTGTGTGCTGTCTTAGAGGACACTTTTATGTGGAAGTGACACTTATTCTCAGATGCCACTAACTTAGATTGCTTTACAGTTTCATTAAAAGCTACCACTGCTGCTGGCTGCTCAGTAGACGTCTGGGATAGTAAGCTCTGATGTGCTTTTTACAGCCAAGTTAAGAGGCTGTTAACTTGTGCTTTCCAGTTTCCCTATAAATAAAACATTTTTAAGAGCTAAATTGTCCTGTCTCCTCCTTTTTATTACTGGGCTATGAGTACCTGTCATTATCAGAAGCCTGCAGGACAAAGGACCTTGTCAGTTTCCTACATTTGTAAGACCAGGCATGACAGCTTGTGGCTGTGAGGATGCAACATCCTCACTTACACTACCAGTGCCACTAGTGTGGCTAGTGTCTATCGAGGCTTTTACAGCAGCCAGCCAAGTAGTGAACACTGAGTACTTTTCCATTCTGTTATAGCAATGTAAAGCATTTTTCGTCTGTTTTAGAGAACAGGGGTGACCAGACACGCTTTTGGCAGCTAGCTTTCTTACTTGATTTGGCTTTTATGCTAGAACTTACACTACAGTAGACAACATTCTCATTTGGGTTTTAACTACAATGAAGGTTTTCTTATTGGTTCATAATTTCTATTTTGGAAATAAAAGAAATAAATGCAACTCAGCCTTAAACATCCAAGAGTTATGCTGGACTTCACCCCAAGCTGTATTAAAAAAATTATTTAGTTATTAATTCATGTACTACTGGTTTACAAAAAGGGATACTGACAAAGAGGGAAGAAGCCTTCAGAATTACTCAGCACTAATTCCTATCAGAGACTGAACTGTATTCTTGATGGATTGAAGTCTGGTATAATAGAAAAATCGTATTTCTATTTCTAGCTGATCAGGGATACAGGCCTGTCAGAAAAATTACTTGAGTAAATGGCAGACTCCCTAAACTCCATCAATAGATTCTTGGTTTGATTCATACAGCAAAAAGGTGAAATGTGGGTTTTTGCCCCCTTTTTTTTTTAGTGATTTTTTTTTTTTTTTTTTTTTTTCTGTGATTTAGATAATCAGATTACCAGGGGTTAACATAGGTGGAAAGCTTTGATTTTCTCTTTCTCCTTATACTGTTCTGTTGACATCATAAACTGTCAGCAATTCTATTTTAGAAACAAGAAATTACTTCAAGATAAAATATTGCAAAAATGAAACTTTCTGCAATGAAAACATTTCAGCTGTTCTTGCACCTGACTGAGATGAAATCAACTGAGCCTGTGAATCAGCAAACTCTTTATATGCAGAGGCATTGTAAGATTTGGTATGTTATCTCTCCATCTGCTGTCTGGTTATAACTCCACTAAGCAACTTGGGTAGTGCAAATAAAGACAGAATTCAGAGCATTTGCAAAAAACCTTTATTGATGGCATAAAGCTTGTATTCAGAGTATGTAAGAAATGAACAAAACTGTTGTATGTGTTGTGTCGAACACTCCATAAATTAAACATACTTGCTTTGTTAAGTCACATAAAAAGTATGATGGCAGATACTGAGCAATGGAAGCAGAGAAGTAATATTGGCCATTGCTTATTTGCCATTAAATATTATGCCATGCTGGGTGATCCTGGTCTTCCAAAGTGTATGCTGAATGGAATACAGTTAGCAAAAAATAAAGAGAACAGCAAGGAGGATAGTATTAAAAGAATATGATCACATACTGTGCAATCCGGGGCCTTATGGAAAATAACAATAGTAACCTTTTCTTACATGTTTTATACTATCACTATCATTTTTCCTATTGTAAAAGTGGGTAACCTGAGACATGGAGCACTGAAGTGGCAACAGGTCAACAATATTTGAATAGGCTGTGCATTCAACAAGAGTTAGGCAGCTAAGTCTATTTTAGCTGACATTATGTTTACACTGTACAACACCATAAAACTAAAAAGCGAACAATACTGGGGCATGCTTGTTGGCCAGATGGAATTAACTAAACCTGAGTATGAATGAATGACAAGCTTAAAAGTCTAGAGATTGGATGTCTTTATATCTAGACAAATAAATGTAACTACAGGATATTCCTTTTAAAAACACATAGAACAGATACTGAGTGTGACATCAGTGCAGACTGGTAAAGGCAAGAACAGCACACGTTTTAACACCTTCATGTACCTTTTTTGTTTACAAAGAGTTACTGGATTACTTTTGCCATATATACCAGCATGTGCTGAAAAAGCATGTGAAAACCTCAAAAGAAGAAGATACTCTGTTGAGATTTTAAATTTCTACTACTGTCACTTAAATTGATACAGCTATAGCTGCTATGTCTGATCTGCTGTTGACTAAAATTGTGGAAAAACAAACATTGAAAGAATAAATGGGCATCTTGATTATATCACACTGTCTTGTAGAAAACTTGTGCTACTACCTTTCAGAAAATTTACTGCCGTTACTTAGGACTGAGAACTGTTGAGAACAAGCTACATAAAAGAACTCTTTGAATCAGACTTTATTTTATTCATCAGATGCTGAACTTTGGCTTTCAAGATAATTTTAAGCTTCAGTGAAACCATATTTTCTGTGAATTTAGGCCTACTTTTTTCTGTCACCCTATTTTTAATAAAAAAACATAATTTCAGTAGGTTCCTTAACATGTTCTTGTGGGAATGCCTTTAACATCCCTTCTTCAGTTGAACTGTAGATACATTTTATTCATGTTGACTTCTTCCTACAAACATATTTTGAAAGCAACTGGCCTCTTTCCTCACCTTTTTGTGCAGTTTTCCTAGCACCCACCATCTTTATATTGTTGCACAAGCTAAGGATTTTCTTTGTTCATTTGTGTTTGTATATGGCAGACTAAGATCACCTTGCAGTCAGAAGTAAGAAATTATTATCCTGTGCTTATTGGCTATCTCTTGAAGTAAGCAAAAATGTGCATGAAGTAATTGACGCATTTTTCTTCAAGTGCATTGGGGCAAACCAGGGTTAGTTCCACAAAAGTTTGTGAAATGATGTTAACATAAAAGGCTAATAAGAATGGATGCAATGCAAACTTCATTTTTGAAGCTATTCCACAATGGTTAACAGTAGAGAAAATAGTCTCTGAGGTCCCCTCTGGATGCTTCTCCAAAGCCAGTACTCTCAGTGGATATCACTAAAAGGAAACAATATTTTATGAGA
Organism: Psilopsiagon aymara; assembly: GCA_024733675.1. Taxonomy (NCBI): domain Eukaryota; kingdom Metazoa; phylum Chordata; class Aves; order Psittaciformes; family Psittacidae; genus Psilopsiagon; species Psilopsiagon aymara. The sequence goes on along the minus strand of JANRGW010016688.1, from coordinate 25,937 downwards.
CAGAAACCTAACAGTGGTTCTTTCTAGTGAGTCAAGGTTCAGACTATGTCAAATAAAATATTGTATTTTCCATACAATCTAGCTATAAAACAGCAAGAGCATTTGGTTATACAGAACCTAAACAACTTCATAAGTCACAACATATTTTTTTGTTATTTAAAAAAGTAGGAGATTTTCTGAAAGATTAAGAGCATAATGTACAGTAACTTGAGTGTTCATATCCATCAGACTAAATAAGGAAATTGATATTTTAGCAGTGGTACTTCCCTGTCAATGTTACATCTGCCATTCATGATATGCCATCAGTGTAAAATTTTAGTAATAGCCTCCTATACTATATCTGTCCCAATTACTACTGAAGAAAAAGAACTAAAAAGAAAGAGCACCACAAATCATAAGTAAAGTAAGTTCTTAGGCAAAATGTGGAATAATAATAACAACAAAACCACAATAAGAACAATAACAGTAACAATAATAAGTCACTTGCAATGAACTATTAATTTATTCTGATTGATGAACTTTTGCCCTCCATTGATGTCAATACAACATGACACTAAAATGCAGTTGACATGATACAACTTGCCCAGATTTTAAAGGAACCCTCTTTAGCATTCCTGTGTATAATCCTGTATATATGATGTTAAAGAAAGTTTATGTATGACTTATGAGATAGAACATACAGTTTTATTAGAAATCCTTTCAATCTAACTTTCAGACTTCTAGACTTCCTTATTGGCTTTGTCATTTCAAAACATATGTTGTTAAATGTATCTCCAAATGTATAGCTAACACCAAGTTAGACAACATGAACACAGTGGGCAAAGAAAGAGTTAGCAGAAACCCATTATATGTCTCTTCTCACCCAGTCACTATGAGATTCTGCTATTTAGAATGTAAACATTCCACTTTAAATTCTAATTCTCTCTTCTCTTGTATTGTTTGAAAGCCTCTTGGTTGATTTTAGAAAACACAGGCTGAGAAAACCAAGGTTGCTTTACTGAAAGCACAGGGGTCTTGACAACATTGCCACCATTTCCAGTCTTTTTCTTTTTACCTTCTCAGTCTTTTTCTGAATGGGATCATTACTTGTTTTCTCTAACAAATAAGAAACAAAAATGTTTCTTTTCCCTCTCAACACCTTGATTTGAAGACCAGTAAAAAAGATAACAGGGAGCAATAAGTCATTAAAGTCCTTCTGAGTGCGACAGGCATTGGTCCTGAAAATCACTGTTACAATTCCCCTACAAGAACTAATCTCTTATGAAAAGTTTACTGCATTTCAAAAATTGTTACAGTGGCCTAACAAGTAACTTACATATGGGTCATGTGTTTTAGTGCATTGTTTGATGTCATGTTGACATCCTACTATGGAAAATATGAAGTGAGATAAAATAAAGTTCCCCGAGATTTGATAGTTTATTTTGTATTAAAATATCAGCAAGAGAGATATGAAGCAGACTGTTTTTCTTCAGAAAGAGATCACATGAAAGAGTGGGGAAACAGGACTCGTGCAGAAAAATCAATGCAGTAAATTTCTCACTGTTAAAAGACTTCAGGAATGGCAAGTGCAAGTGATAATGTTCAACAGAATTTCCATTTTAACTGTAAAAAAAAAACTTAATAAATGGCTTGAACAGCAACCCGAATTAAACCTCTGGCTGCATTTGACCCACAGTAGTCATTTCAGACAGCAGCAGAACTAAGAAAGTTTTTTATATATTTTTCCTTATGTTAAAATGACAAGAAAACAAGGCAGTGGTTAAACAAGTAATTGACATGAAAACATCTGCATAATTTTTATTCTATAATTTTAAAAATCACTTTCATTTTCCCTTAGAAGCGTAGATTTCAGTGTTTCTGATACCCTAAAGGTCTTATTTATTGCAGTGATTTCCTGTAAGCCACATAGAAAAGTATTTTTATGGGGTCTTTAGTTTTGTTTTGTTTTTCCTTTCTTTCTAAATCTAGGATCAACTCTTCCACTGAAATGAATTCTCAAAACACAGCCAGTTCACCCCCTGCCAACTAAGAAACAAATTAAAAAAGTACATAGTGGTCATGTGAATACAGAGCAAGATAGAAAATGTGTAATCCTGTCACAGGTAAAACAGACTCAACATGGGGAAAATTGATTTGATTTATTGCCAAATAGAACTAGATGTCGAGGAAAACAAAGGGTAAAAAATAAAATAAAAAAAAAAAAAAAAAAAAAAAAAAAGACTGTGGGAGAAAACTAGAACACCTTTCCATTCCCTGTTTTTTTTTTTTTTTTTTCTCCAGGTTCAGCTTCGCTGCTCCTTTCCTCACTTTCCCTACCGCCTCCCATTAGAGCAATAGAAGAGGATGGTCAGTGTGGGTCCGCGGTCAGCCCATAGCAGGTCTTTTCTGCTGCTCCTTCCTCCTCTTCTGCTCCAACGTGGGGCCTTCCCACGTGCTGCAGTACTTCAGGATAAACCTGCTCCAGTGTGGACTCTTCACGGACTGCAGCTTCCTTGAGGGCATCGTCCCTACCCCGCCGGGGTCCCTCCCGGGGCCGCTGGGATGTCTCTGCCGGGCGCCCGGAGCCCCTCCCGCCCTCCTCCCGCTCTGCCCTCGGGGCTCTCAGGGCTGTTTCTCACCCGGTTCTCCCCAGCCCTGGCTGCCGGGCACCGTTTGCCCTTCCGTACCCAGGCTTTCCCCGAGGTGCCCGTCTGTGGCAGAGGGGCTCAGCTCTGCCCTGCGGTGGGGCCGTTGGAGCCGGCTGCGGCCGGCTGTGTCCGGCACCGGGAAGCACCGGCCGCTCTGCGCAGGGGATGCCCGGACAGAGCCTCGCTGCTGATAATGCTGACAGCGCATAGGCACCTGCACCCGGTACAAGTACAGAAGCAAGAAATAACATCTATTATTCTGCTTTACAGGAAGCAGGTACCTTGGGAGATAGGTAAAGGAAAGATTCTGGTAACATCTTGGACCTGCTGATAAAATCTCTACCAAGTTTCTGAGTTCAGAATTGCAAAGCTGTAGTCATTTTTTTTTTTTTCATTTATAAGTAAAATTGTTTATTTTTGCTATTATTATACTACCATATTTTCATTGTAAAATAATAAACGCAATGAAAAGACCACATGACAAAGGAGATCAATAAAACAGACTCATCATAAAATTTGTAAATAAAACAATGGCATGGGAAAAATATTTCTGCTTCAAAAGGAAACTGATACAGCCGTCAACAAAAACAATGGCTATATTAGGAATAACAATATTGCCACCTGCAATCACAATGTGAATGCAATTTCTGTGCCCAATCCGAAATAATGTGTTGAGCAGAATGCTTTTGAACCCACATGATTAGTCACAGCATGCATAAAGCTGATCATTTCCATTACAGCAGCATTATAAAATGGCAGCATGGTACATTCAGGATCCACATTTGTTTCTTAAATCCTGAACCGGACATGTATAAATTCAAACTGAAACTGCAACAAGTCAGACTTTGATATATAAACACCATTAGTGGCAGTCATCTCAAAAGTCATAATACTACAAGCCGTGTGATTCAGACACAAGAATACAGTTTGGAGTTTTCTTCTGCTTTTTGTGGGTTTTCTTATCTTATTTTCCCATGTGGTTTCTCATTATCAGCAACCAGTGCACGCAGAGGTAAACTTTTGATCTGTAGACGAGGCCTAAAAGTTTTCATCAACAATTAAAGAAAAAAAAAAATGAAAAAAAGATTCAGGATTATTCCACATTACACTACTTGGGAATTTCACATAGACATGTAACATCAAGAAAAGAAACTTCTGGGAAAACTGTGAGATCTGAAGACTCCAGAAGCTTAGTAGCTTTGAACAACTCAAATTGTACGCTTACTGATGGAAGAAAAGAAAACCCAGCAGAATCTGAATTTCCTGAGCAGGTATTTTCTTTCTGTCAGTTTTAGCACCAGACCCAAAATATCATGTCATATCAGCGATACCCACTTCACTTTCTGTTTTAACAAAGATTTCTGCTCAGGCTTTAGCAGGTGTTACATGTGAGACACACAAAATTACTCTTTATCTGCCTGGGAGTGACAAGCAACCATTCAACCTAAGAAGTCCACAGTGGAAATTGTGGAGTAGAAAACAAATAGAGGTTTTAGAATATTGTGTTTTCTGTGGGAACTGAAGAAAACCTGCATAAATCTGAAGTTCACCTGAACATTTCTGTAAACTCACTTCACTCAGAAAATTTAATCATTGGATGAGCACATACCAGCCAACAAAACACATTTGATATTCCTTTCCTGATGTCCTTGACAATACATCTCACTTTCTGTTATACTAAGACAGTGTGTTGCTCTCTGGGATATTAGGGTCTCTTCAGTTCTGCTTCCAATCCACTTTGGTTTCTGACATGTTTGCAGTTTTACTGTTGTGCAAATGTGATCTTGAAATTCTCTCAAGCAAAGTGCAGCATGTGAAGCCTGTAACAATACCACGGCACTGTTGCCTTGCAGCTCCCATACCTAAGTAGTTTCCTCAAGCAAAGTAAAGGACTGTAAAGTGACAAAACCACAAGAAGGATTTCTTCATTAAAAACACTATGTTAAATTTTTGTTGAGAGGAGTTTAAGGAAGAGAGGAATATCAGCTTTGGATTTCAAAGAGAAGAAAAACAGCTGTATTTTTCTCATTCCAAAGAGTTGCATTAAATGAAAGCTGCAGATTTTTAACTGAGGAATAAGAAAGTTCACCAATAGTGTATTTTCAATAGTGTTTTTTATTATAGCAGACTTAAATGCTGTAGTAACATTGGACTGACAACTTAGTATTTCCAGAATATAATTAACAGACACAAAGTTTATAACATCTATAAATATAAGTAGCACTTCTTACAGCAGTGCTAGAAGTGTTTTCTCTTTTTGGAGAGTTGTCCAGACACCTGCTCAATGAATACCTTTGTAGAGCATATATAAAAAGCAAATTTGACCATCTGGTGTAATTTTCATATCTTCTACAAACAGATTCCATATTATTTCTGGCTTTTGGCTAAAGCAGAGCACAATATTTAACATAAATACTTCTGGGGATAATGGGAGAAAGAGGTGTGTTTTGGAGAGCATCTTCATTGTCAGCTGTCATAGGCCAATTAATGTGTCTGTATGTAAATTAATGTTCTTGAACACATTAGGTCACAGCTGTTCGACAGATATTCAGCTTCCATGCTCCTGAACTAAAAAAGTAGTTGAGTGTGGCCAGACAGTTTTCAGAATTTCTCGGAGCTTTTACAGCATCTGCTTCAGTGTCATTGTGTGGGGTTACTTTTTGACTGATGTATGATCATAAGCTATTGACCATATATCACAGAGACTAGTCTGTCTCCCCATCACTGATACAACCTATAGAAAAAAAAAAAAAAAAAAAAAAAAAGGGAGAATATTGAGTAGAAATTTCAAATCACAATGTCTTGCTTTGGGTAATAAGATTTATGCAGAAAAATCAATAGAATATATCCAATAAAATACATGTTCTGTAATGTTAGCTGCTATGTCACAAGAATATAGCAGAACAGAACTGCATGTTCAGCCTGTCAAAGCTGCAGAATTTCAGTGTAGCACAAAGAAGCGGGGAAGGTCATCTTGCAGTTAGAGCTAGGAAGGTTCTCACTTTTTAAGAGAGAGTCTCTACTGAACATAAAACCCCACTCAGTCAGCTTTGGTAGCCTGTGAATGTATACTCCACCTCCTGCTGGGCTTGGAGGTGGAGTTCGGCAGTGACCTTGTCTCTCCTCATATCCTCCTGCTGACAGTAAGAGGCTAAATGCTTTCTGTGGCAAATGGCCTGGCAGCTCTGCTTTTCGGACACACATGGTGGCCACATGACCAGGGCACAGTTAGGGATCTTGGTTATAGTCGTTCTGCTTTTAAGAATCCTACATACTGTGCAAATTGTGCATTTTGCTTTCATCAGGTTAGAATTGTAGATCGCCTACACTGGTCTCTGACCTAATATATTTTTTTAAATCTATAGTGATTTTGTGTATTGTTCATTTTTATTGCAATTAATCCTATAATACAAATGTGCTAGTTTTGGCTGGCATAGAGTTAATTTTCTTCATAGTGGCTAGGATAGATTTAATTTTCTTCATAGTAGCTGGTATGGGCTAAGTTTTGATTTTTTTTTGCTGGAAAATGTGTAGATAAAGCAGGAATGTTTTAATTATTGCTGAGCAGTGCTTACACTAAGTCAAGGCTTTCTCTGCTTCCCACCCCACCCCACCAGTGAGTAGGCTGGTGGTGCACAAGAAGCTGGGAAGGGACACAGCCAGGACAGCTGACCCCAACTGACCAAAGAGATATTCCATACCATATGGCATCGTGTTCAGCATATAATGCTGGGGGAGGAAGAAAGAAGGGGAATATGTTCAGAGTTAACGGTGTTTGTAACTGTTGCTTGTGGTGGAGCCCTGCTTTCCAGGAAATGGCTGAACACCTGCCTGCTAATGTGAGGTACTAAGTGAATTCCTAGTCTTGCTTCACATACAGCTTTTACTTTATGTTTTTAACTGTGTCAACCTCCAAGTTTTCTCACTTTTATCCTTCCGATTTTCTCCCCCATTCCACCACAGGAGGGTGAGTAAGCAGCTGTGTAGTGCTTAGTTTCCAGCTGGGGTTAGACCATGACAATGAGAAAAGGAACAAAGCCCTACTGTATTAGGCACTACGAAGTAGAAAAAAAAGTATTTCCTGTATTTCTCTATTTCCCTAATTGTTTTTTTAATTAATGACTATATCATGTAATCAAAATGCGCACTGCAGCACCTTGGTAGAAAAGGCTATTAAAATGTTTTGAAACTTTAGCTCATTCAGAAAGTATAAAGAAGATAAAATCAGATCTACCTTGATGAATGACAAGTAAACTCATCTGCATGTATATAACAAACAGATAAACTCTCTTTGACTACATATTTTTCTGACTTGCATCAATGATGAAAACTATTATAGATATATAGACGTATTTGTGCTGTCTCATCCTGGAATTACACGTCTCTTTTGCAGCAATTTTTCTCCTCCTATCACAGCAGCCACCAGAAAATAATGTATATGTAGTGCTGCCTCTAACACTACATTACACTTTATTATCACCTACAACACTGATCTGTCCTTGCCCAAGAATTAAATTTTATCCCAGAAATTTTCTATGCATAATCCTCTTGATGCATATATTTCTACACTTCCAGGTTAAGGGACTCTAAATAACATTCATTTCTCCACTTCTTTTTTTTTTTTTTTTTTAAGAACAGAAGCAAATGATGGTGTTGAATCAAGAAGTACAGTTTATACTTGTAAACATTTGTATTACAACCATGCACGTTTCATGGTCTCAATCTGGTGGTTGTTTTCCACAATACCTGAATTTCTGCATGGTAAAAGACTGGGGTTTGAAGAGGCAAGGCTCTCTGTCACTTAGCTGTTCTGTGAGGGCAGAGAAGAGAAGCTCTTCTTCCTGCCAACTTACCTTCAAAGTAAAATCCATTTGGGAAAGAATTGAAATCTACAACATATACCCCTGCAATCAGTTGAGGAAAATGTCATGTTTATATAGAATTAGAAAGAGGATCTTCCCTCCAAACAGAGCACACTATCATTGACAGCTATGCGCTTTGGCCAAAACTGTTGAAGAATTTACATAAAGTAAAAAAATAATTAAATGAACTATACCTTATAAGAAGGCTACTGCTTTTTTAGATGTATTAAGGCATTGAAGCACCCATGCTAAGGGAAGCACTCTATATTTCTCTAACATTTTTCAATATTCTTATTTTTCTGATGGGTTTCTAAACAGCAATCCAGATAATGGATGTAGAGATAATGTTAGGTTAAATAAGTGTGGTGCAATATTGAAAGGATAAATAAAAAATAAACCCAAAACAAAATAAAAAATATTGTTTCCTTATAAATTAACTTACTGTATACAGGAGGAAGACAGTAACAATTACCAACTATATGAATATATCTACATTTCTGTAAATTTTAAAAAGACACATATTAGCTGGAGAAAATTTGCAAAAAGAAAATAAAAAAAAACCAGCTTATAAATTATTAAGAAATCAAGGAAAAGCTTTAAAATTGAGTCTAGTTTTCTTTATAATGATGTTAGGACATATGACCTAACTTCTGGCTTTCTAAATTAATTCTGAACCATTGTCTCTAAAGATATGCAGAGAAAAAAGTTCCCTTTTTTCCTGGAATATGACGCACTTAAAGAATAAATTGCTAAAACCTATGTATTCCAATTAAACTTCTTCTGCAGGCTTGAGTACTTCCATGATGGCTTCTGCCCTTGATCTTCTGCCTTTTTATAAGCATCCTCTTTGCTTTTGAAGAACTTCCATTCTCAGTTTGGCAACAGAATGCACCCAAATGTTTCCCAGCTAAATGAATTCATGATTTGTGGGAATATGCCTAAATGAACACGGTCATGTGAGCAATCCAAGCGTATACTTGACAATCGTGGAGTAATGAACCAAAGGCTTTGTGGTCTTGCCTGGAGGTTACATGAGGACGCGTACGTGCAGAAAGTCTGAGAAAGTTGACACGGAAAGTTGCTGAGGAGGATGTACAAGAAGGAACTGATAACTGTATCCTTGAAACATAACTGCAAGTTTGGAACAAGCTTGGAACATATGCTGTAATAATCAAATTGTTACTAACGTGTAGCTAAGGGACATTAACCAATCAGATAGTACTGAATATTCGAGCGTCTTAAAATTATCTATAAAAGGCGACACTTGTGTTACAATAAATAGTCAACACTCTGATAACATTAATCTGTGCATGTTGTCCGTTATTCTCCCTCAATGATTGCTATGTGAAACTCTTGAGAAAGAAATGCCAGCATAATTCGTACAGGTTCCATCAAACTTAACCCTAGAGAAAGCCTTCTGCTTCTCTCTTTTTATTTTTCCATATAGTCCACTTCCAAAAGACCTCGAAATTTCCAGTACACATATTCTCTGCTTTTCCATACAAACCTGCTACAAACCTGCCTTTTGAGTCCACAGAAAGAGTACTGGAATCTTCATAAACCAGCAAGCATAATTCTTAAAATACCACTGCTCATATCGAGCCTTCTCTGTTTACTTCTTGGGATAATTATTAACACTCTAAAATACCTAGCTACCAGTAGATGCTGGTGTAGTAAGAGAGTGTGCAGCCTTGACTGTCCAAATAGAACAAGAGCTCACTAAATTAAGCAAGATCCTCCTTTCTTTTTGTTCAGACTTGTGTTGTTTCACGGCAAAAATTTTAAATGTGGCTGTTATTATGCAGCAATAAAATGTTCCCATGTATATCCTCCCTTCTCCTCCAAGCAAGAACTAGTAAAAGGCTCTTGAAATTAGGTGAACCTCTCCTATCAACAATGCCTTACACAGGTTTTTTTTTGGTAAATGTTCTCAAATGATGCTTACCCATTAGCATCTTTTACATAAAAGATAGGTGTAAAAACCTAACTGCATCTTAATTAAATATAGCTACTTTATAGATTATGATCCACTCTTTATTATTGGAGCAATTTAAGATTGATTTTACTTTAAAATTTACTATTGAGGATATTATTAACTATAAACTTGTACTATTATTTTAAGAATTATGGGCATAAAACAAAAAGAACAGTACAAAGAAAGAAAACAAAAATAGAAAAATGGGGCAAGTGGAGGGGATGAAAACATAAAAATTAACAGTGATGTTTTAGGTATTACCTGTGGCATCCAAATTAGTGCCTGTTAACTAAGCAGGGATGTTCTGAAAGTAGCTTCTCATGCAATGAAATTAGATAAGATAGTGCTTGCTGGCCTTAGAAAAGTCAGTATTGTCATACTCATTAGATCAGTTATTTACATTATATTCGCATTCCAGCAGCTCATTTTGTTGATGGAAGCAGTAGACTAATGAAGAGCTGGGAAAAAATAGTATGCAGAACACATAATTTTCATATGAACTTTTTTAAAGGATTTGTGCAAAATTAGAAAGCCAAACTAATGCAGTGAACAAAGCAAATCAGCAGTTTTGAATTGTAGTGTTGTGTAAAACTACCAAGCATGACTTGAAGGAGTAGCTGAATTAAAATCTCCTTTGGTGGAACAATAGGTCCAACAAATTGGCATAAATGAATGACCTTTGCTGCTGCCTCTGGCCTCAGAGTCTTAAGGCCTCCTAAATCCTTTTGATTTTTCATGTTTGTTCCCACTAATAAGTTTGTGTGATGTTTATTAAACAAATAATATTGTTTATTCCTTCTTTTCCTATCTGCTTTCAGTGTGTTAAAAATAGAAAAAGAATGTTTTATCAGTCTTAGTTTTATTTTGAAACCAAGACAAAACACATTTTACAAGTTTTTGTCCAGCTTGCATTCTTGCTCAACCCACATAAATTCTGAAAAAGGATGAAAATAGATCTCAGAATTTGTTTTTCAATGTTGGATTATTTTGCTGAAGTTACTTCAAACAGGTAGACTATTAAATAATTCTACTAAATGTGAAAAAAAAACCCTATATCTTTTTAACAAAGTAATTTTTACAGTGATAAAATAATAAGTCTGGAGATTGCTCTGAAACAGTGATGTTTGTATCATTGTACAAAAAGTTTGTCTTGCCAGCTCTAAAAACAGTTACCCTGGGTGATAGTTTGCCATGGAGGTTTGTGTTTTGTAAAATATTCTTTTATATAATCACCTACAATTATTTATTATCTAGTAAAAGAGAAACCTTCTGTGGAAAATTACTTCTTGCTCATAACACATGTATTTTTATTTCTCACCACTGCACACCAAACGCAATTCACTTTCAACATAAGGCTAGTCTTTTTCAACCTAAGGTTGAAATTTTTTTTGGTTGATGATATAAGGTGTGTGCTAAATTCGTCAGACCTATCACATAGGTTCAGAAACAGTACAGTAGAAGATGACAGATTTAAACACACATGGTTAAGAGCAAGGGTGGATTCACAACCAGCATTGTAATATGATGCTGCATAAAATGGAAAAAAAAGGCCCAAAACAAAACATAACCAGTTGAAAATAACTTCCTATTTAAAAAAGCTCTTAGCTTCCTAGAACATTTAAGATAGGTCCATCAAAACTTTCCAGTATTGGAGTGTAATTACTTTTCTATTTATATATTTTTTTAATTCTTGTATATTGCTCCTTCAAACTAAAAACCTGCAAAAAAGGAATTTTATTTGAACAGATCCATAACTGGAAATATTTTATTTTTCAGAGACCTGATATCTTTTGACATTCCCAGATTGTAAATGCAAGAGTACAGATATGTAAGCTGCCACCTTCTGAATGGAAAAACTGCATACACAGACACAATAAACAGAGAAATGGAACAACGTGAGAAACTTCCTGTTGAGAACAAATTTTGCTTTATCACAGTGAGATATGCTGAAATAATACAGGATTGAATTTGTAGAAGAAGTGCCAGTCAAATTAACATGCAACAGGAAATAGGTATAAAATCATATTATATAAATGCTTACTTAAGCACACAGGCACAGTTTTCAGGTGGACTGCTTGGGGCAGGGTATTGTAGGCATAAACAGAAGTTCTACATAAGCAGAGCTGCTTTTAGGTCAGCTCTGGCAGAGTAGCTGTCACACCGGATGACCCAGAGGGAGGGAAGAGGGTCATTAGCTTTCCCACTTAAGGGTCCCAAACACTAGACTGAACCAAGTGACAAAATTGCTATGGCCCTTCTGTCTGGTTTGCATATATCAGAGGTCTACAAAGACAGGCTTATTTTTACCGCCCAGACAGAAACCAGGGAGCACGGGGAAAAAACTGAAAAGTCTTTGTTAGGTGGAGAAGGAAAATTTAGAACAGCCAGAAACAGAAGACACTACTGCTGGATTAAGACTAATTCTTTTCTTCAAAACTTTCCCTGACTCACTTTGAACCCCTTTTGTTTCTCCATCTTTCTGCTATCAGGACAACCTAATCTGTACCCTTCATATTTGTGATAGCAACAATTCAATTTCTTTTACTGCAGAGATGTCTTGAGGCAGATTGGCTATATACTGGCTTTACTCCCTCCTTGGAACAGGTGGGCAACAAAAGATGAGATTGAACTTATGTTTTTTGTCTCCAGAATATATTGATTCAGCTGGGAGAAAGAGCTAGATCACTTGGCTTGAAAAATTAGTAATACTCTCACTCCTGTCCACTGATATTAGGAAAGTTTTTAATTATTTCAGTGGGCACTGGGTTGACACCTAAGAGTACTGTCCTGGGTTCAGCTGTAACAATTATTTTTCTCCTTCTTAGTCAGCCTGATGTACCCTGGCTCCCTGGGACTTACCAGATTGATGCTGGCCTTAGAAGCTGTGTTTCCTGCATTTGGGGAAATCGCAAGGGGTCAGCACACTCAGAGTGTAGAGGATAAGCCTTGTCCTGGGAAAACCTCTTGCCTTATGGTGGTGTCTCCCCTGCCAGGCAAGTAAACCTGGATTAAACCACTACAGGTACTTGGCCAAAAAAAGATAATTTATCATTGAGTTACATGTCTTACCTTGGCTTGTGCCTCATATAAAAAGCCCAGGCACTATCTGCTTTTGAACGCCCATGTAGAAATGCAACATAGTGTTTTATGGGTCTATGTTTGTATCATCTCTGTTTTGTGAGACCCCCTGTCCACACAAAGAATGAAAAATGAGCCTAATTTCAAAAAAAAAAAAAAAAAGGAAGGCAGAAAGTGACAGAAGCACTTTCTTATTGCAAAGCAATGGATTTATAGGTGACTCAAATCCACTTCTGATGATCTTTAATTTTTGTTATTTTCCCTCAGTCACCAGACGCCTCACATCCTTCTCTGCATACAAAATGTCAATGTCTTTTTCCTTGACTGCCCATTGAGCATGTGAATGATAACCATTCATCTGCCTCTGCATGCATTCACAGCTGGAATTGTAACGCAGCAATCATCTGTGTGGAGCCAATTACTGTAATATGCTACTCAAGAAAGTTGATAATGGAACCTTATTTATTTCTTTTGAGCAGGAAATTTTAGTTTAAGTATCAAAAGAAAGATGTGATCATTAATATTAACCAGGGGCATTTTCAGTTTATTAATTTTTTCAATGATATTTGCTAATTCTAATTAGCTGTTTTTATCATCACAATTTTTTAAGGATTTCTATTAGTTCAGGGAAGGAATTTAATTAGAATATGACATTATTTGATACTGCAGGGAGAATTTGGATTTAATAGGTAAAATTAAATAACATAACCTTAGCCTTTGAAATGTTTTTCAAATTATTTAATTACCCAATTACAGTTTATTTAAGCTGTACACGTTATTTACCTTGAGATACAATTCCCAGTGTGGTTAAATTCAGCTGACAGGTTTTTGGTGTGCCCAGGCAGTATTTGGACGTGTTGTCTTTGGCAGTCTTTATTGTTGTTAAAAAGGCTTGCTTGAATAATAGATCCTGCACTGCCACTGGTTTTGTGTATATTCCTGTGCTCAAGCTTAAATTCCCATGAGCATTCTTACTATGTTGCAGTAAAACATATCTGCTCTCTAGGTAACTTTTTTATTTCAGTCCATCCATTCTTAAACTTCCAGGATGCCGTATATATTACAGAAAAAAAAAAAAAAAAAAAAAAAAACGAACAACCAAAAAGAAACCAAATTGAGATCTGCAGTTCTGCTTAGTCTACTGCAAAGAGATTTCATTCCTCTCCCTTCCCCCTAAAAAAAACCCTAACCTTGACCACAAAAAACAAGTCAATATTTTTCCTAAAGCATTCAAATGTAGCTCAGTTTAAGTATCAAAGGCTAAGTGAAGAGGCAGACTCACAGAGAAAGGCAAAAATCTTTCCTTGCTTTATATAGCTAACAAGAGGCCTTGCTCTTTCACCCTCTGAACTTTCTTGAGACTGCACAGGGGAGCAAGAGTCTAGTTTTCTGTCTTGAAAGGTGTATACACACAATGCATATACATCCTTGTATAGGGAATGTTACATTACCTTCCAGTTTCCTTAAGAACCACACTTAAGCTAGGTTACAGTATTCCTGTAATTAAAAGTGTGGTTTTTGGCAAGCAATGAAAGCAAAAAGCATGCCTTGTCATAGTAGCCTGAGACTTGTTCTGTGGTCAAATGAGCATCAAAACAGGACACTGCTAGAAAAGACAAGTAGCTCACTTTCTACTCACAAATTACTCTCCTGCTGAAAGAGTGAGATAAACCTGCAGTTTATGAAGGCTAATGTTAAAGATGGGCTGTGGGAACAGCCAGCTGTAATTCACCTCAACCTGCAGTGAAGAACTGCATCCTAAGGGTACTGTTTCATGTTATTTACAGCTCAGTCTAACTTGCAGTTTGGTGATAACCAAAAAGGGTGGCCCTACAGCCACCTCTGCTTTCAAATCAACAAGCCTAAGTGTTCTTTCCTTTACTTGAAAAGTATTTCCATCTGAAGAAATTTCAGGAGGCTGTATAAACCTTTGCTCTGAAGTGGTAATGTGTGCAGATAAAAGAGGTAAAGGAAAATAATGAAAATAGGAACTGTGTTCATCAGATCTGGAAAGAACGGAAGAAAACTTTTAAAATAAGAGAAAAAATTATGTCTTGTTTCTCAGTAGTATTACCAAGAAAGAAAACAAGGAATTTGTAAGAAGATTTGTGTTTCAGTCAGGGTTCTGAAGAACTTTCAATGCGTATTCATTAAAGAGAAGTAAGCTATAACTTGCCTTTCATTGGGGGAAAAAAAAAAAAAAAAAAGAAAAATAAAGAAAACTCCAGGTCAGAGCTCACACTGAGCCAAGGTACATCATTATTTAAAGGCATGATGTAATAATGAGATCATTCTTATAGTTTTGTCCTTTGAACAGAATGAGTTCTTACTGGTGTACTTTCTCGGGCTGCTCCATTTTGGTGAAAGAGAGGAATTACTATAACCTTGCTGTCTGTGGCACACAGCACAACAGCTGCTAATCCTCCTCCTCCTTTACTGAAATATGCCATAAAAAAATATAGTGCAGAATGTTAATAACAACACAAAGTCTAGAGTGTTACTGGCAAGTTTCTCAAAGCACTACAGTTCTGTGAATATTTCATATTGTTAATTATCTAGGTAAAACAGAAAGAAACATTTTCCTGCATACATTGCAGTCACAATATGCTGTTGTATTAACCTGTAGTGATACTTGCATTGACCTATATTGGCTTCCCATACACAGCGCAGCCATCTTTGTCTCCCTGTACATACTAACAGCTCAGAAACGTAACGACATACAGCTGGAGCTGGAGCTTCTGGTGCTTCAGTGGCATGAATGGTAGGATTATGTGTCTGATGCTCCCCAGAATCACAGTAGGATTTCAAAGTTGGGTGTTTTTTTTTATTTTCTAACTTGGCACAGAAATAAACAAGAAAAACAGTGAGGATCTGACCTTAATGATCATTCTCCAATGTGTTCTTTATCACAAAGATCTGAAGTAAATCAGTGACAGGGTTTTCCCAGATAAAGTGTTACAGTGTGCTCTATGATTGGGGTTGTGCTTAAGACTGCAATCGTACTGACAACAAAGCTCTTTCCCTTTTGAATTTCTCAAAATGGGGGCATGTATCTTTCTTGAAGAGAGGTGCAGAGGTGCTTATTGTGGGCTGTGGAATCAATAAACTGGTTTGCAACAGCAGGGCATACTAGTAACATTTTTGAAAGGAGAGAGGTTGTCAGATTTAGGTGATCCCTTTTTTGAAGGAAATCAAAACAACAAAGTTCTACAACAACAACAACAAAGAAATAGATTAACATGGTTGGTTCTTTGAAGAATTCCAACTACATGTAAATAGACATGCACAAAACATATGCAGTATGTTATCTCTCATCTTCAACTCTGTACTGCATACTTCTTCGCAGCTGGTGGCAATAAGACAAAGTAAAGCAGCCTTTCAGGTAAAATGCAAGGTTGAATTCTCTGTAATAGAGTAAGCTGGTAACACAAGAAAGTAGACGAATTGCCTTCAGATTGGCTTATGTTCTTCAAAAGGGCATTGATTGACTTACAAAAAGCAATTGAGAATTTCCTTCGTTTGTTCAGCATACATTTAAAGAACTCCAAGAAAGGCCATAAGAAAAGGTAGCAACACTAAGAAGCAAGTTCCCCTACATATGTAAACACAAGAGCTCAGGTTTTATATGTACTAATGACTTCTGGTTTATTTTACTGATTTTTTTAAAAGTAAAATGAACATGTGTAAACCCACCGTGAAAGGGAAATGTAGAAGGAATCTGCATTATACATTATGAATAACTGCAGCTTGGAGGGGTTAATGATTTAGAACTAGCTCTAATAGTCTGTATAAATGACTACATAGAGAAGGAATTTTTCATGATTTGTAAGAAATTAGATATGCAGTAAAATGAATTGTACATTAATTTAAACATCTGCCTTTGACATACTTCTGAGATCGATGTTCTGTTTATTAGTCTTTCTCTACAATAGCTTTTGCAAAGCAGTAACCATAGAATCATAGAATAGTTAGGGTTAGAAAGGGCCTTAAGTTCATCTAGTTCCAACCTGCCTGCCAGGGGCAGAGACACTTCCCACTAAACCATGCCAGCCAAGGCTCTGTCCAACCTGGCCTTGAACACCAATCTCAGGTAAAATTATTTCAAGCAGAAATCATTTGCCACTAGAGCTCCATAAAACCTCTTAACAACATAACTTGCATTATGAAAATTCTGCATTAAAAAACTTTACAACATATTTGGGATAATATATCGTATACAGCAAATAATTTCATGAACTGATCTCTTCTCTTATTTATGGCCATGTGGACTTCGCTTCTGATTTGCAATTCTGTAGGATCATTATGGCGATGACAGCACTATCTGAGAACAGTAGTTCTACAGAATGTCAGGTTAGTCCATTTTTCTCTTATAAGTTGTTTAATGACCTTCTCTCCAGAACTCCAAGGCATCTGCATCTCAAGTTTTGATCCTAGAACTTTGGTACAGGAAGGTATGAGCAGCACCTTTCGATGTTTAGCACAGAGAACATTCAGCAGCACAGGTAACCCCCACTATGCTTTCCATGAAAAAACTAACGCCTTCCCAACTTCTCTCCTGTCTCTTGAAGATGAGTATTGCTTTGGTTTCTCTTTTTACAAGCTTTAATAAGCTACTTTTTCCCAGTATGAAGGAAAGTAGAGAAAACAGTAGGCTTTCAGTGCAAGACTGGATTTTGCGTTACAATTAAAAATACAGGAATCACCATTTTCTCTACCTTCAGTGATTACTAAGAAAGAGCTATGACGGCATTAAGAACCCAAAGAAATATTCATATTATTAAAATTCTAGGAAATCCTTAATGACTTACTTTCCCTTGAGATTTCAAGTGTATTTAAACAACGGTAGGCCAAATCCTGGCCTGGTGTGCATTTTGAAATAAAACTATTAAATCTCTGAGTTATTTAAGTAGGTTTATATGAGCCATAGTTAAAGACAGAATTTATGATATTTATACTTACCCTCAAAGTCACATTGCTATCTCAAAGTTTAACTTGAATTGCTGGACTTAGCAGAGATTATCCAGAGGTGTGAGAATATATATATGTATGCCAAGACACTGGAGAAACCAGAAGCTAAGAAAGGAATACATTATATGAAACAGTTATTTTTCTGAATTTTCTAATTTGTGAAAATGAAAGCCTTCTGTGGGGTTATCTGTCCGTTTGTAGTCATCTGCTGGAAAACAGACACCGATAGAATAAATTACACTGGGCACTGGTGTTGCTGCCTGCCAATATGTCTGCATGAGGTCCTATGTTGCTGGCTCCACTGCAAGCAACTCAGGAGGCTCATTGCCCTGGAAGCCTGAGTCCTTGGTTGTCTCCTGCCTTCTCTCCCTGTCTTGCAGTTTCTCAGTTGTCTGGGTTTCCAGAGATTATGAGAAACCCTGGCTCCTGGGAAGAAGCGATACAGCATGATTAATTCTCCTTCACAAAGAATAGCATTTGGAAGTTTTGTTGTAAAGTGGAGTAGAATAGAATCACTTTATTATAATCTCATACATTCTAGTAAACATTTCACCTTTTCAATCTGGAACAGAAACACATGCTGTAAAAATACACAGCCACAAATGAAATATCTTTTGATACGAATGCACACAAGTCCTTCAGACTGATCTTTTTTTTTCTGCTACTTGCTATGCATAAATATCCTGCTGAAGTTAATAAGAACAAATGTGCTTTATTACTCATACTTTTTTTTGTTAAGGAAAAAGTGAAGGTAAAGATTAGCTATAGACTCCATATTAAGATCTGTAGTTGGACAAACATGAAAAATTTATATTTTATTATGTGTAGTTTTCTTTATTCTCAAGCACTCAGCATGCATACTTGACAAACATCAAAAAAGGAGAACTACTTTTCTGACTTTACTATCCCTGAACACATTGTATTTGCACTCTAATTCTTCGCTTTATGAGCATTTAAAAGCTTCAATTTTGAAAGCAGAAAGAAATCAAATTTGGTTTTGTGCAAACACATATCAGTCCTACTGCAGTCCAGTCAAATCCCCCGCTTTCCAACTGCCAAACATGCTGTCAGGTTTATAACTGAGTTCATATAATCTCTATTTCCATAAGAATGAAAAGACAGGCAAACAAGCTGCATATACAACCTCCATGTAATGGGTTGTTCCCTATTTCTGTTCTATTACATCATCAGTACACTGGTTCTGCTTCCTGGAGGAGCCAGAATTCACAATAACAATTCTATTATTCCATATATAATTTCAATAGCACTGTGTGGAATAATGTCAGAAAAATGAATCCTTTTATAGATTGTCAATACCTTGACCCTAAAAGAAAAAAAAAAAAAAAACACTCTAAAATCAGATTTAAATTTCTATTCTGTGTTTCTACAAACAGCAAAATGGATTCCAGTATAGCTAGGAAGACTGAACGCACTCTAAGCTCAGAATAAGGTCCCTGGTTAGGAAGTAGCAGTTGTTTCAATGCAATGTTATCTCTGCATGTTAATTTATTTAATTATGATGATTTATAGTTGACACTGCTTTCGTCTCACATTGGTGGTTGCAAAGGCATTATTCACTGTCAGACATTGCGCTTTTTGTCCATTTTTTTAAGTGTCACTATTAAGAAGAACTATGCAAAACATTTTAATTAATACTGAACACAATCAAAGTGAAGAGAAAAATTGCACTGCTTCAGAAAAAAAAAATACAATAAATGAACCCCTTCATGTTCCCATTTGTAGTATACCAGTGAGCTATAGATGTTATTCAGAAAGGGTGATTTCCATTTTATCACTTAGACTGTATCTACTTTTATAACATTTTAGGATATTTTCTCTTTTTTATGCTTTAAGTGTACAACTTATTTTATCATGTAAATTCCGTATTCCATTAGAAAAGGTGAACAGAAACTATAGAGAAGGAGCATGAGAGAAAATATTGAAAGCTAGTCATGCTATGAATTTTCTAATACAGTGCTAGTAAAGAATTATTCAAATGCTGACATTGTGGCATAGAGATCATCTGACCTCCCTTATCATTTTCAGTTAGACTGCAACTTCCACGTAAAGTTTCAGCTAGCACTGTTTATGTTGGTCAGATTCTTTTATCCAGGCATTTGTTTGCTGGATTTTGTTAGTAATATATCTGACAGCTCTGACATTTATGATTCTATACCCAGGAATGAACTTCAACATAAATTTCCCACTATACCCGTGCCATATTGCCTCTGTGATATGATTTTTATGTTTAGGTCTTTATCCAAACCTCTGTTTCTTTCTAGAAAATTGTCGGAGCTGCAACTTGTAATGACTCAGATTTTATAAATAATATTATAAATAATATTCTAAGTAACCTGAGAGGAAAAATCTTGAACTAGAAGTGCTGCAGTCAGTAACCAGAAGATAAGATTTTTCTCCATAGTCTCAAAAGTTTTCATTTTCATTCCCTTCAGTCTTAGAGTAGAATTATGAAGACTATTGATACTTTGCAGCTTTCTCAAAAACCTTTATGTAGAATTTCACAATCTGAAGATGTAATCATGGTTGTTATTGCCATTGTTTGTTACACGTATGAGAAGAGGTATCTAAATCTATTGTATGGACACCGCAAATCAGTGCACAAGCCGAAGGTTTGTTTTCTTCCTCCTTTTTTTTTCTTTTGCATTTTTCCCAATTTCATGTTAGAAATTAAGATCAACATAAAGACTGTTTTGAAAACACATTTTTAACTCAAGTCAGATTTCTTAAAATCACATTTAAAATTTTCAGAGATATTTGAAACTATTTTAGAGGACGATAGAGGGGAAAGATCAAGTAAAGATTCACCCTGGATGAACCTGTGAATACTATGCCTACAAAGTTTTTCACAGGATGCTGAAGATCTATTAAACTAACTGGAACTGACTGGAATTTTATCTACACCTTCTGCAATTCATAGTAGTGGAGATTTTACAGATAAGAAGCCATTTAAACAAGACCAATAAAAGACCCCGACAGTACCTCTAAAGCTTAAGCAGCCTTTCTGCCTTACCATTTGTTTCTTTCTTCAATAATGCTAGCTTCTTTATTTGTTCATTTCAAGTTCCAAGATGCTCAGCTGGTAAATGGAGCCTCTTAGTCTAGAAATAACATGAATTTCTTCATGTAAAAAAAAAAAAAAAATATTCCAAAATAAATACAAACAAATTATTTCTCTTCTATCATGCCAGTCTCCTAATGCTTCTTTTCTGGACTTCTTTGACAGTGATATCAAAATTATATTCCTCAAAGAACTTCATAATTCCTATTTGGGCATTAGAATCATAGAATCAGAGAATCATAGAATAGTTAGGGTTGGAAAGGACCTTAAGATCATGAAGTTCCAGCCCCCCTGCCATGGACAGAGACATCTCATACTAAACCATGTCACCCAAGGCTCCGTCCAGCCTGACCTTGAACACCACCAGGGATGGAGCATTCACAATTTCCCTGGACAAATCATATGCTTTCTCGACAATGCAGGCCTATACTTCAGTGTCCCACACTAAATAACCTCCATATACATGGGAAATCTGCATATCTACTCACTTCTAATTCATCATAAATTTTCTCTGTAGAGGAAGACAAAGTCTCAAGCACAATTTGGACTTCTAATTTATGTTTCTGTGTGTTTAGGAAGAATAGATGTTTAAAACTAATGAAAAAAAAAAAATCTTGATGCCACTGAGATACTGTAAACTCCCTTAGATTTGGATTTCATGCAGAGATAGTGATTAGGATAGTAAGGGTGAACTGGTGAGCTGAATCAGGACAGATAATGGGACTTAAACAGAGAAATGGAGCTTGGAGTTATTAATTGAGAAAGATGTGGTATCTCAGCACACGGGAAGAAGTCTAATGCCTATCTAACTGAAGTGACAAAGAAAGGATACTGGTGAAAGACAAGGAGGTGAAAGAATAAGAACATACTTAATAAAAAGTCTGAGTTTACCTTGTGCAGAAATAAGCAATAGAAGAAGGGTGGTCCTGCTTACTAATTGACAAGAATCTTATTGAATCGGTGACAATTCTCGGTTTTTTTTTTAAGAAGGAACTTACCAAAGCTAACTCAGGGCTGTTGATAAGCCATATGAAGCTTCATTCCCACAGTTTTAGTTGCTTTAGCCCATGTACTCTGAAATAGATTCCAGGCTTCATATCAAAGCATGTACTGAACAGAAAAACAGTCTATAATAATTCACTAAGCGAGATTAGGACTAGCCAT
>JANRGW010016687.1:0-13666 GCA_024733675.1 Psilopsiagon aymara | reverse complement strand
GTGCTCCAGTCCCATGATCATCCTCGTGGCCCTCCTCTGGACTTGTTCCAACAGTTCCATGTCCTTTTTATGTTGAGTACACCAGAACTGCACACAATACTCCAAGTGAGGTCCCACGAGAGCAGAGTAGAAGGTCGGGATCACCTGCTTTGATCTGCTGGTCACACTCTTTTTGATGCAATCGAGGATACAGCTGACTTTCTCAGGTAACTGAGGATCACTAAATTCACTCTACCATTAAATCTCTGCCACAGCAGCCTTCCACAATCACCATCCAGGATAAAGAAAAACGTTGTGAAGCGTGAAAAATCACTAAACCAGACCCAAAATATTTTAACTTGGCTTTGTACTTCTTCATGGCCTGTGTGACACCTGCTTTAATTTGGATCTTAACTTCCTCTAAGAAAAGATTTCTAACTCATTCAAGTTGCCCACACTTAACAGCTCAACCATCAAACCACCAAATCTATAAACAAGCCAGGGGTGAGAGGGTGGGCTTGCTGCCATTTATGCATATAGAAATTTGATGGACGTGTGGCCACTTCCTAAATTATTATTTTGCATGCTATGTGCTTATGGCAGAGAGAGGAAACCAGACAACAACGAGTATTCTGTTTAAAATTTCCCCAAGAACTTCCCCAGCTAGGTAGTCCAAGCAACATCTAGAAGAAGGAACCACTACTTTAAGATGATATTTTGTGTATATCTTAGTAATTACAACTTCCTTTAGCATTTAGACTTCACAGTATGGTTTCTGCTTGAAAAAGATTATGGTAACTATACAAGCCTACGCAAGCTAGAGGTCTATTCTGAAGCAGCTTAATAATTGCCAGCTTGGTTTTTAGCAAGTGGCGAGTTGAAGAGAGCTTTGTGCCATGCCGCAAAAGCATCAGAAACTGAAGAATCTGAGGGTAAGGAAATACAAATGGAGAAAAATTATTTTGAATATATAGTCTGAAGTAATTAGCTGATAGCAAGGTTAATACTATGAGGATTATGAAGCTAGCATTACAGAAAAGTGAAAATACATCAAAAGAGCAATTTTTTAATCTATCCTTCCCCCCTTAAAAGGGAGTATTTCTTTCAACTACCTTCAGATTAAGACTGAAGTACATTGGTCATTTTCCTTCACTTCTGGTTGACAAGCTTACTTTCACACCAAGGTAAAACACACGTAGCTCAAGACCTGTCTGAGGATCACTACAGGATGGGAAAACTGCATAATATCCTGTACTTCTTGTATTACCTGCTCACAGTCTAACAGCACTTTACAATATGACTCAATTTAGCCTCAAGTTTGCATAATGGGAAACTAGGGCACTGCTGATTTAAGCTTAATTCACATACAGATGCAAGTTATTGTTTTTATCACTTGTGTCTCAGGGGAGCCACTGAATCAAATAGGCACTTTCCTGACAGGGAGAAAAAGGTAAGAATAGCTGTACTAGACCAGAGTGCTATATCCTCGAGCTCAGCATCTTTTTTTGGACAGGGACTAGTAAAAGATGTTGAAGTCAGACTATAAGAACAAGCTAAGCACACAGTGATGCTTTGCCAGAATGCACTCCAAGCAATCAACAGCTTTAAGACTTCTCAAGCCAGAAGCATACACTCATGTATCCCAGCTGCTAATGAAATTCTCTTCCAGGAGCTTGTCTGGTTGATTTTTGAAGCTGGGTAGAGTTTTGGTCCCCACAGCACTCTGTGTCAAATGCTTCCAGAGCTCAACTGTGGACCGTGGAAGATAATTCTTCTGCCTCCTGAACTTTTAAACCTGCTATTTAACTTGGCATCATGTAATAAAAGTAGTAAAGAGCAAATGACTGTTCCTTGTCTACATTCTCTGCTAGTTTTTATTTGATAGCTCTCTACCATGTTCCTTCTTCCTACTCATTTATTTTTCATGCTGAAGAGCTGTAATCTATTATGTCAGGCCTTGAAAGGAAGCCATCCTGTATCTCTGATCTTTGCTCCATTCTTTGTATGTTTCTCCCTACTTACCTTTTTTGAAAATGGAGGATTCACAAGTTTGGCATGCCATCAGCTCTTAGAGCAGCACAACTGTTTCCCCTCTTTTTCTACCCTACTCCTTTCCTAATACCACCTAATTCTCTTTCTGCCTCTTTGACCCTCACTGTGCACTCAGCTGACATTTTCACAGATCTGTCCAAAACGACCCCAAGATCTTTCATGATTACTATTAGCTACTTCATAGCCATCCACTGCATATGCGAAATTAAGGCTGTTCTCAAAAGCACACTACTTTGCTTATATCAACGGTAGGCATCACATAGCATTTTATCACCTAGATATGAAATGTGATTTTTTCTACACCATTTTGAAGAAGACTTTTTCTCCTCTCCTTTCATCTTTCCCTACCTTATTCTGCCACATCACCCATCAACAATTTGGGCAGTGTTGGCACTAGTATTGATCCCTAGGAGACTCCAGTGATCTCCTGCCCCATGAAAACTCATTAGATATTCCTACAGTTCAAGTGAGATTCAGTGTGTAAAGGAAAGCATCTCATGTAATTTTGTGTGTGGCACAGCCTGTGTGGTGTCAACAAGCACATATTTCTCTTAAATCCCAGGTTATGTCCGTCAGTTTCATGCAGATGCTTTGGATATTGAGAGCATTCCAGGCAGCACAAAGTGCCTATTTTTAGGCCCCTGGGTCCAACTTTTTGTTTCTTGTTTCCTAATGAGTTAGACACATATAAGGACAATTGCACTGCTTAGCAGTTTTGTTCCTTTCTAAAAGTTTGGAAAGGCTGTTCTGGAAATTCAGAACTACCATTTAAAATTTTTACACATGCAACTGCTTTAGTAAAACCTCTAACAGATTTGCAAGGGATGAAACCCTTCCAGAAAAGCAGTGACAACACTTTCCTATCATGCCTTATTTGTTTGTGCACCTATTTTTTGCTACACTTTCCACAGTTTTCTTGATGGAAACATTAGACTTCCACTACTTCCCCAGAACCTGCTGAAAAAGTGTTTCATATATTGAACTCACATTTGCCACTTTTTAATTGTCTGGTACTAAGACAGTTTGAGGTGCTACATTATAGACTGAAGCAGTTCTACTTCCTACACTAAATGCTGATGCAAAGATGCTGGGCGCTGATCTAATTAGCTGATGCTAATCTGAGCCCTGTCTCAGCATAAATTAATCCATGAATTAATCTGTCATCTACATGCCATGATCACCCCTTGACAAATATGAGAGAGGACATGCATCTAATTCTTGGTCTCTGGTGCTATCATGTTTAAAAGCCATAGCCATACCAGCAGTTCCTCCTAGGGTACACACAACTGAGAGTTAGTTAAGAAAAGTTCTGTCCATGTGGTTTGCATCTAGTCCTTAGCAGAGCATCCTACAGTAGCAAAATGGATTATTTGGCCAGCATTTGCACTGGGACTATGCGCTGCTGTTGTCTTATCAGCAAAAAGCTCTCACTCACCACTGACATTTCTACGCCAGCAAAACTTTCAAAGTGGAGGCTTGGCCTATGTTTTAGTACTTTCCCATGGCTGCCCCAAGGGCCACAGCAAAATCTCAGCTCTTTACGGCCCTGCCTCCAATTTCAGTCTTGTTCCTGCATCTTTTCTTCTACCTGTGCTTCCTGAGGAAAGCAGCCCCAGGTATTTAAACGTGTTTCCCGCTGTGTCTACGCTACATACTTGCCACCAGAAAAAGGGAAAGACAACGGGGTACGAATCATTTATCTGGATTTTCGTTGGAGAGATGGAGATGAAAGCTTCTTGAGGATTTTAATCCATGAGCCATCACCATCATTAAGACATCAAATCTTCCTGTGAATTCAAAACTTGAATAACTGTTTGAAATTGATTAAACAATGTCTCCTTTTGTGTAACTAGTTGTAAAAATATTACATTGTATCTAAGTGAGCATACCCTCATGTAGAGCTGTTTTAGAGAACTCGTTTCTCTTGTCCAAAAGGGAATCTATATCGAGACGGAATTTATTCCTTCATAGGGATCTTATTTCTCTGTAACATCAGATGCAAAATCTCTCTATTTTGTGATTTATTCACAGCAAATCTTCTGGTAAGATACTTGAATCTTGTAGTAATATTTAGACAAGCTCAGTTTCTGGCTAAAACTGCTGTAGATTATTCCTATCCTTAGCCAGTATCATATCACATAAATGCATTAGGACGTTTTTCTGGACTGCATTGTCTTTATGTGTACTGGAACAACTACAGAATAAACAAATGGAAAGGCATTCCCTGTGGCTGAGCTGTGATTTGGAGTTCTCTCTCAATTCCTTGAGCTCCATTTTCAGTGTACAAAAGTAAGTCCAAGAATCAAAACCATACAATGGTCACTTCCTCTAATGTCCATCTGTGGTTACTTATCTGAAAGGAATACAGTGTTGCAATGTGCCTTCATGAACACCCATGCATCAATACATCTCTATTCACATCCATTTCATCACTATGTTGCACAGATGCCTGTCAAGTCCAACACTATTTTAAGTGCCTTTTGTTCCTTGCCTTCTTCCTTCTCCATCTACATGGGGGAGGAGATCACTGGAATCTCCTAGAGGTCAATACTAGTGCCAACACTGTCTGAATTTGATGAATGAGAAAGGAGAAAGAATCTACTTCAAAATGGTGTAGAAAAATCACATTTCATAACTAAGTGATGCTTTGAGGGACAAAAGAAGGAAAATTAAGATGAAAAATCAAGCCATGCTGACTCTTAAGTAGACTTTTCTGGCTCACCCTTGCCTGAAAGGTCCCTGTGAAGAAGGACTAATTCAGGATACTTCACACCAGATTACAACAGTGAACAGAGAGAAACAGTGCTACTAAAGCACCATACTGTTTAATGCAATGGCCTACTTTGCTGCTTCAGGATTTCCCAGATGCTAAGATTAGGGTTACTTCTTTGCCATACGAAGTGCCAAGGAGCAGGGAGGGTGGGAAGATTAAGAGATAACAGACTGAATTTTGACTACAAAGCATAGGAAGACCTTGGAGTTAAATTTATGAAGAACAGTAATTTCACAAGACCCTTTGCATCCTATCCTGCTGCTGCAGCACATTTTCAGGAGTACATACAGTCTTCAAAGGTGCATCCAGAGAGCAAGGCATAGAGCAGGCAGCCGACATCAGCAGATAGCAGCTCCACAGAGGGCTGCACAGGTGATTCCCCAGCACACAGCAGCACAGGATGTGCACGGGGTTGCTGCGGCATGTCCTGATGCCCATCAGGGAACTGGCTCGCTTGGCAAACATTGCAATTTGGACAGGAACACATGGTGCTTCAGGTGTTAACTACAGAGGTGGTACAACTGTCATTCCCTCTCAGGATTTCAAAACTTTTCAAGAGTGTAATTTTCACCTTGGAAACACCATGAAATAGGAGGCTATAGCGGCTGGAATGAAGCATTAGTTTAAGAGTACAAAATCAGGGATATTTTTTTAAGTAGAGATGGTTGACAATGTGCTATGACAGCTTAAAAACCCCAAACAGACATGATAAATAAATATCTCTGGGTGAAGGGTTGAGGACAGGGTGGGAGATTCCAGCTAGGTGGATGCTTTAGCCCAAACATCAAGAAGAAATTTGCAGATGTTTCAGGGCCTATTTCAATATGCAAAGCTCAAGCTAAGAGTCTATATAACAGATGGCAGTTTCTGAGTCACTAAACATTATTATTTGGCAACAAACTTATGCTATCTCAACCATTTCTTGAGGGATTCTTGCCACAAACTGCTGTGAAAGCGATGTGTATTCTGTAACATTCAACTGCAGCTTCTAAACTGACAAGCAGGGCTCCATGTAACTGTAGACACAGATACATACTTAAATAAAAGAGCTAAAGTAAGCTTGGCATACATCTGCCTGAGTCAGAGAAACCAACACTGAAGTCCAGAGGCCCACCATTTTCTGTGTATTTCTGTGTTATTTATGTTTGTACTACATGATTTTGTAAGATAACAAGTCTTTTTTTAGGTAGATTTTTAGGAAATTTCAGTAAATCTGACAGAAGAATTGAATCTTAACACTAATGTCTGGCACTGAAAACAACTCCTTTAAGATATGTTTATAACACAGCCAAAACATGTTTATAGATTGATTACAACCCTACTATGAGTGATCCCGCTCAACAATTAGATACAGGCTGAGATCGGATACGGGAAGAGATTTGGGTACCCAAATGCTTCTGGATTTAATTTAGTCTGAGTTTGATGTGATTCAGGTGCCAAAACACTTTATAGAATATAGCCCTGTGTATCTTTGCAAGGCTATTGGAGGCATTAATCTCACTGACAGAATTAAGAAGTCCCAGCTCCAGACTCATCCTCAATTTATTAGGCTGTAACTTTTCCTCAACTGCATAAACAATGTTAATAGAAATAGCACATGAGCTTTCTGTGATAAGGGTCTTTATCATAACAG
Source organism: Psilopsiagon aymara (assembly GCA_024733675.1). Taxonomy (NCBI): domain Eukaryota; kingdom Metazoa; phylum Chordata; class Aves; order Psittaciformes; family Psittacidae; genus Psilopsiagon; species Psilopsiagon aymara. The sequence goes on along the minus strand of JANRGW010016687.1, from coordinate 7,229 downwards.
CCTCCCAGAGAGTCACCGTGTCCACTGCAGAGCTAATAATAGACAACATTCCTACAGGGACATAATTCATAGGACTGCACACACAAGACATGCACCAAAACCTCATAAAGCACCAAATGAATTATGTCTGCATGAAACCAAACAAAGTGCACGCACTGGACAGTGATATGTTCAATGCAAGCTATCTGCATAGCAGCTGCATATCTTAAAGCCCAATCGAGAGAGAAATGGTAGATGGCAGTCAATAGCCAAATGATTGTGTATCATGTCGTGGGCAATGATGTTGCCATTTTTGCCTCTGTGGTAACTCCTTCGGCCCCTTACACGTTCTGCTCCACTCCTGCAAGACTGCTGACTAGGAAGAGAAGGAAAACTATGAGCGACAAAAGCAGAGACTATTCACAAGACATCAGTATGGTCTACTTAAATCTAGGAAGAGAAAGTACAGAAAAAGGGAAAGGATGGCTTGGCTTAAGGCAAAAGGTACCTTCAGAGTTAAAGCATCTTCCTTTCAGAAGGAAGATCCTCTTTCATTGAGCCATAGAACTTTTGGAAGGGGCCTTAAAGCTCATCTAGTTTCAACTTCAGAACTTTGCCCTTCCATGGGCAGGGACACTTTCCACTAGACTAGGTTGCTCAACTCCCTCCCCTCTACAATACCATACAGTTTACCAAGTGAAAGTCTGCTAGATGAAATGCTTCTTTCTCAGCAATATGCCAGTGATACCTAGAACTGCTCATAATGGAAAGCAAAGCCTGCAGCTATCTTCTATAAACAAATGCTGTTGCTTGTAACCACGTATGTATCCCAAAAACGATGACTCCTTTCTGTGTTGCCATTTAAGTTGTCATTTTTGGCACAAACCTGCATTTTTGAAAAAAGAATCAAGGCATCATGTTACACAGAAGAAAGACATCATGCTCCGAGCTGGAAAAATACTCTCCCTTTCCTCCGGGCTTTGTCTATCAAAACAGGGCAACAGAGCTTTTTAACCTTGATATTGTACACTGATGTCAAAAAATTATACACTGTTACATCCTATTCACTGTGTTAGGTACAGAAAGGACCTATGCTGTTAGTACACATGGTAGCAGTAGTTTGGGAAAGGAAACAGTTACTGATATGAACTACAGTCATAAACAAAGAGAAGATGACTCGAGAATAATTAGCATAGAGAAACTTTTTGGATTTAACTTTTAGAATTTATGGGCTTTCCTACTATTTTCTTTATGCATGCTGCAGTTTTATTTTGTGGCTGATTCAAGGAACAACAAACCTATTATATGGGTAGTATCACAGCCTAGTGTCATTGCAGAAGTATGTAGAGTGAAATCTTGTCCTTTCTGAAATGCACAGGAGTCTGTCATTGAGTTCAATAGGGATAGAAACACCTTCAGTTGATGTCTGAAATCCTAAGTGGCAAGATGAGGCACCCAGTGTAAAAACATACTAGTTAATGTCAGTATTTAGACAGAATTTTGTGTCATACAGTTTTGTTGCTTGAGGGACTTGTAGTGAAGGCACATGAAATTAATTTCCAAAGTCAAGCTTCATGAACTCTCCTTCTGTAACTAATTACATACACAGAATTAGGTGTCATTATAAAGAGCCCTTTGTGATCTCTTCTTCTCCTGTAATGTTTAATGCACCTCTGGTTAGTAAAAAGTGCCCAACAACTCTAGAGATGTCAAATGTTTTCTGACTTGACTTTGTAGTAGCAAACATAAGATACTCCCTAGAGATTTAACCTTGCCAAGCTTTCTTCTCCTCTGTATTTTGTACTCACAAAATAAGACATCCATGCATCTCTACTAGTATCTCACCTTTCTCCTGAGCTTTGGCTAGAAGTATCTGCAACAGTTCTGCTTGTAGTTACTTCACTTCTTACCATCTTCTTTTTTTCTTTTAACTTTTTTTTCTTTCCAGCAAGTAGGAAGCAAAACAAAATATTGACTAACAGGCTGAAATAAATCACGAAGTCCAAAGAAACCTTTGAAAGAGATGGCTGTTTTCCTCTCATAAGACAGACTGCATAATCTTTAGCATATTTTTGTCTTAAGCAACACTTTCCTTCCCAGAGAGCAGTGTAAAACCACCCCACATTTCTCATCACTGCATATTTTTACAGTTGTTTGGTTGCTGCTTCAGATATTGTAAAATGCATCAGTTCAGTCAAGTGCTGCTTCTGTCTGTATGAGAGCAGGCATAAGAAATTCAATGCCTTTCTCATTTCTTTCCCTTCCAAACACCCATCAGCCACCATTCCATCTCTTTACAAACTGTATCCAGATGTTAATAAACATCTCAAACTTACATTCTTCAACCTTTTCCTATTCATCTTTTTTCTACATTTTATGTTGTTCGTGCTACAGCCTTTACTGTTTGTTTGTATTTCCAGCTCACCACAAAGTACGTTGTATGGGTGTCAACAAAAATTCCTTTAATATGAACCAAAACAACATTATTTGCTTCAAATCCAGGGAAATGGAACCTGCATTTAAATTTATGCTCATTGGACCTTTCACTAATAATTTTCTGGACAGGAATTTAGTGTGAAGCATCACCAAGTGTTCCAGTTGGAGTTCAAAAGTGAACTTGTATTTTCAGGCTTCACAATAACAGAGATTGAGGATCTTTTCTGAATTTTTATAGTGTGCTTCATTCAGTAGAAAATAGGTCCCCAGGTCAGAACTATGCATTGTAAACAAATGTAGGCCTAAGAAGGTTGACAAGTAACAGAAGCAGAATATGCAGCACCTTGCCCAGGCTTTGTAGCACCACTGAACACACTTATGGGCATGCTGATTTTGACTAGAGAAAGGGGTTTTAATAGCTATATGGGAAATATGAAAACATATTATAATGTGTTTGCCATAGTTCCCATAATTGTGTGTATAGCGATAGGACCTGACGACAATGAAAACTGGCAAAAAGTGTTTCCAGAGTCTCGGGACTGAGGCTTAAACAACAGGAGCTCCCTCAGGCTTTACCACCTTCTTAAGAGGGCTTCTGCAGGAAACCTGAAAGATTCCAAGTTATTAAAGAGGGTGACAGCAGGTCTGGGGAATCACAGAGTTTCTTAGGGAATCTGAAAACTCCAGCTACCGGAGACATTGTTACTTTGAAAACCACCTCAGGATCTGAAGTGTGGAGCAAATCTGAGCTGGACTTTGACTAACTGAATCACAACTCTCCTGCTGTGTACCCTGCCCTGCAGAGATGAGGATAATCGTGTTTACTACTGAAAAACTCGCTTGTCTGGCTGCTATTTGTGCCACAGGACTGGGACTTACTATGAAGGGTTAAATCCTTGCCTCCAATTAATATTGTTTAGTGAATCTAATGGGTGTGCTGGGTTTGCCAGCCCAATCTGAGGAGTGAAGAAGAACCAACGGCTTACCTTATTTCAAAGCCATGACAAGGGCTGGCAGCATTGAGGAGATCAGAAACATGGAGCAGACACGGTGGAAACCCAAAGTTGTCCTGGCACGTAGAGCCTTGACAACGTAAAAACATTGCCCTTGGGCCTCATGTGCAGATCTTCCCTCAGGGGAATAGCATAAGCTATTTGCTAACACCTAGAGTCAGAAAGCAGTCTCTGTGCCTCCCCTGTGAGACTGAATCAGACCTAGCCCTAACCAAAATCCATCCAAACCAATGTTTTTAAGTCATTGCTAAACTCATACTAGCCTTCAGGAAAGTGTTCCTGCTAATCAGAGAAACAGCTCAGCTACTGCTGCCGGATGGGCACTTGCTGAGCACAGGACTGTCTGCGCCTGTGCAGATCTGCAATGCTGTGAAATATCCTATACTACTATGGCGCGTGTCCTCAACATCCAAAGTACTCCCCAGTGGGTTTAGCACCAGCCCCTACACAAGGATACTTCGTGCTGCCTAGATGCTGCCTGGCATCTGCTCCTTACCAGACTCTCATGCTTTGTGCTATCACTTAGCTGCTTGCTTTTCAGAGATGGTCTGGTTTCCAGCTCATATGGGTTTAAATTGATTTGGGATTACCAAAGTGCCCAAGATCCCACCAGTGGCCTCCATGGGAGCAGAGCCAGAAGAAAAATCAGCCAGAGCAAAGAAAAAAGAAAAAAGTCATGGTTCAGCTTTCTGTTTTCACTTCTCCAAGGACTTTGCAAATGGAAGTGAGAAAATTTTAAAGGAAATGGAATTATGTAGAAAATTATAGTTATTATTACAGCCATCCTCTAGAGTCTCTGGTAAAATTAGAGACCCACGGGCTAGATCTTGCATCAACACAGTCCTTGGTTCGAACAAGCTCCAACCCAAATAAATGAGAGAAGGGAAGAAAGAAAAACAGGGCGAAGAAAGTTAAATCAGAGTAGTAATAGTGCTGTCATTGAGCACAAGCCCTGTGCTCTGCTCCTGAGCAGAAGGGTAGGAGAAGAAAAATACACACACCAAAAAAATAAAAAGCAAGCATAGAAAATGTCTTTGTTACAGTCCCCTGCTCCTGCCACAGTTCCAGGGTTGTTTGTTCCCCTATTAGACAATCTCACTTTCCCCAGCAGCTTATTTTTCACCCTCCTATCCAGACAAAAGCATCAGGAACATGACATGAAACTGCAACTCATGCAATAGATGCTCTGCTATCCTAGATTCATAGAATGGTTTGGGTTGGAAGGGACCTTAAAGATCATCTAGTTCCATTCCTCCATCATGGGCATGGACGCCTTCCACTTCAAAGACTTGTCTATCCTGGCCTTGAACATTTCCAGGGATGGGGCAGCCACAGCTTCTCTGGGCAACCTGTGCCACTGCCTCACCACCCTCAGTGAAGAATGTTTTTCCTAATATCTAATCTAAATCTCACCCCTTCCAGCTTAATACCATTCCTCCTTGTCCTGTTACTACATGCTCTGGTAAAAATCCCCTCTCCAGATTTCTTGTAACCCCCTTTTAGGTACTGGAAGGCCGCTGTAAGATCTCCCCAGAGCCTTTTCTTCTCCAAGCTGATCAAGCCCAACTCTCCCAGCCTGCCTTCAGAGGAGAGGCGCTCCAACCTTCTGACAGTCTTCTTGGCCTTCCTCCGGATGCATTTCACCAGCTCCATGTACTTCTTATGCTGGGGGCCCCAGACTCCATACTTCAGGTGGAGTCCTGAAAGAGGGAAGTAGAGGGGCAGGATCACCTCCCTCAACCTTCTTCTGGTCATGCTCCTTTTGATGCAGCTCAGCATACAGTTGGCTTTTTGGGCTGCAAGCACACACTGCCAGCTCATGTTGCGCTTACTATGACAGGATAATAGAAGTCAGTTGTGATTTGAGCATAATTATGGAAAAGGCCTACCTTATTTTAATTTGGCTTTAAATAATCTGTGGTCTGTAGCTGAATACTTGTTCAAGAAAACAGCAGGTATATAGTGATCACTGACTACAAGTAGCAAAGGACCAGAATATTAAGATAATTAGTTGCTGAGGTGACTCAATGTACAACGTTTCCCAATACTACATGTCAAACATATTCATGCATAGGATTTTCTTGTTTGAGGTAGTAGGAGAGTAAATATTCCCCTTATCATGCAGAGGTCTCTTCAGAGAATGCTCCACAACATCCCATCCACTCAATTTTTAGGAAGGTTTTAGAGATACAGCAAATATGTCATAACATCAGGCTAGAATTCAGCAACACGGTTACATCAGAAACAGCCAATACCAAAAGCCACATAAGAATTTGGTATAAGAAGCTAGAAATTCAATACTTATTTCACAAAATTCCACCATCTGGAACTAACACAAATTGAAAATGAAGAGACCTAGACTGGAAACTTCATATGCGAAGAAACAAAACAGAAAACCACCATGTTTTGATCAGTTTGCTGTTGGCCTATTTACCAGAACATGCCTGCCAGGAAATTTCAAGCCAATGCAGCCAGAATTCAAGTGCTTTCTTAGCTTCTTCACAAAGTTGCTCTCTTACACTGCTCTAGTCAGCCTGATGCTATTAGCGCAATCATATATTAAAAGACCATAAAGGACATTTCTCTAGATCTTTAGAGGTGATACTTGGTGTAGCCCCTTCTGCTGTACTTTGACTCTCATTTCAACCCCTCCTATCGCTGCTTTTTTAGTTCTTGCTGAGCACTGGTTGAATCTTATTTATGGCAGAAGTATTCTATACCAGCAGGAAAAGTCCCTTTTCAATTTATCAGCTGACCTGTTGTGTTCTGCTTGTGAAATTGTTAAGGCTGTTCCTTCCCTGTTCTGTCTTATCTATTTTACATTAATGATTCATGAGGGTTTGGGGATTTAAGAGTATTCAGTAATTATACAAAGGATCATATAAAATATTTATGAGGTTTAGATAAAATACACCTGCTGTGTGGATGCATTACCTACCAAGTCTTACCTCAGCTGGACTGGACTTATTTATTTTGGCTCTATTCTCAGAGTTTACCAGCCTTTCTCACTCTTTCAAGCCATATAATCTTCTAACCAAGGAATGTAAGAAACTAATGTCAATGAAACCTGTTCAAAGCTTTCACTTTCACTGATTTTACCCCTCCAGATAGTCATAGATATCATAAAACCTGATCTGACCAGGGCCAGATGGCATGAATATGCCTCATCCATTGTACTAATGGTTTTAGAGGGAATTACTTGAACAGTAAAGAGCACATATCAGGAAAGAAATGCTTTTTCTTGCTTGCACTGAAAGACATGAACCAGCACATAAAATGCACTCAAAATTAAATAATTGAATGCCTTCTTTAAAAAGGCCAGTATTAAATAAACAAACTATGTCATTAAGTGTATTTATAAGGATACCATGAGAGGATGACATAAATGAATGAATTTTGCCAGACCCAAGTTTCATCTCTGTATCACTGCTCCCAAAGGGGAACAACTGTGCAGTTATCATTCCATTACACTGATGCATGGGTTTTGTTCCTTATAGAAAGTAAAAAACTAGAAGATTCACCAACTGAAAACAGCTTTGTTCATAAAAAATATAAAAGTTATATTTTTGTCCACTTTGCATTAGAATGAAGAACTCCAGTAGTCAAGGGCTTATCAGTACTTCTGGATGAACTAGTGTCATGGTTTAAGCCGTAACTCATGCAGTTTGCTCACTCACTCCCCCCTCTTTCTTCCCCCCACTCCCAGACGGATGGGAAGGAGAACTGAAAGAATGCAACTCCCACAGGTTGAGATAAGAACAGTCCAGTAACTAAGGTATAACACAAACCACTGCTGCTACC
>JANRGW010016685.1:0-23447 GCA_024733675.1 Psilopsiagon aymara | reverse complement strand
CCACAAGTCAAAAACACAGTGCTGCACCAGCTACCAAGAAGGGGAAAAATGACTGCTACTGCTGAACCCATGACACTTTGCTGCCCCGGTTACAACTTGGATAATTAGCATCAGCCACCTTCTCTGACAGTTCAGCTTGATCTCTGACAGGTGAGACAGGAGCGTTTTCTCCCACTCCTTTGCTTGGCTATGGTGACAATAACTTCCACTGAGGCTGGCACAGAGAAGTTACACTGGAGGAGAAAAGTACCTTCATCAGCAACCACAGCAACATGCCCCTGAAATTGCCTGGCAGAGCTCATTCTCCAGAGAGGTCTAGCCATATTATGTTTTCCTCTGCGATAAGATTACAAAAGGAATACAAAAATATAAAATGAAAATGTTCGTAGAGAAAATTATTCAAGACTGGAAGGACTGATTTACAGTAACTTACAGAAAGTTAAAGTCAAACCAGTGAAGTCATCCAGCAACAGCTATCAAAGAAGGAAAGCTGAAAGAGCTGGGAGGAGACTGAACCCACTGAAGGGTAACAATTTAGATAGGAGTGGGAGAAGGAGCAACCTTTCTTCTACAAGAGAATTAGTCTTTAAGCCTACTATCTTAAGTACATAGGCTAGATTTTATATTGATGCACTGATGAATGCCATCCCACTAATTCCACTCTCCAGCAAATAGGTGGTAAAACAGACATGAGAGAAGGGCAGTGCATGGCAGTCTCTTACCAGCAACACTACCTTGCAAAAGGAGTATGTGCAATCCTAATTCTGATGCAAGATAAGGGTTAACAAGAACAAGAAGGCAGGCAAGAATAAGCATCTCAACTAACAGAAAAGAACAACATGAGTTAAATTCTCCAGCCTGGCTAAAGCGTAACGCATAATCTAGAAGCAGAAGCAAGCAACAGAACTACAGGGAGGAAGAACTCAGTAGTGCTGCTCAAGCAACCAAAGGTAGCTGAGCTACCACTGAACTGAACTAGCAGTAGAAAGAGTGCGTGAGCACATGAACTTCAGTAACCACTTATAAGGCAGAAAAGCAATTATTATTCCTTCTGGTGGCACAATAATCTAATGACTTTCCTACAGAAATTTGAAGTTTTCTGTTCTGAACAAAATTCCCAAGTTAAAACCATGCAGTACATAATGCTAAAGAAACCAGTTAACTCTCAAAGAAATGAACACTTTTTACTTGCACTACTGAAAATAATTTACAATATTCAATTAACACAAGGAAAACACCTTTGACAGTGATGATAAAAAATAAGGTCCTTTAAATTTTTTGATTGCAATCAGGAAACCAATGGGTGTCCTACTTTATGGGGAAAAAACAAGGGTTAATTTGCTTCTTTCCATCCTTCAAATATTATATTTTTCCTATATATTCTCTACAAAATCCCTGGAAGTGATATATTGTGTGACAAGACAGCAGTTACATACGTACAAAAGAGAAAAAGATATTCCATGCTTCAAAATGTCCCATCTGTACTTAAACCGGAGTTACCCTCTAGCACAAGCTTGTCAAACTGGCAACTAAATCCCATCCTCTTCCAACTTGACTTTGATGCTCTTGGGATTACAAAAGTGATTCTAAATATTTAAAACATACTGTACATGTGTGGTTTTGTGTTCTTAATATCTACCATATATTAAATGCTCTCAGCATAGCAACATCTCAGTTGGATTAATATTCAGTATATATTACTTTTTCCTCTTTACAATAGCGGACTTTATTCATGACTGTATGAATGTCCTTTCACAAAAGCGTAATTACCTTGCCTGAAAACGCAGTTACTTGATTTCAGATTCACCAGACTGAACTGATGGGTTTACCTGCAGCTGGTAGCCAGACAGTAACAGCCAATAGAGAACTGAACTTTCTGCATCTTCAGACTCCCCCTTCCTCTGGCTCATTGTTCGCAGCCCCTAGAGATGCTTCTCAAGTCGAGTTATTCTCAGGGTTCACAGAAACATGCAGCCCGCCTGTGTCATCTGGTAAAGGTGTTAATATTCTTCCAGATGACAGGCCTATGTTTTTCCTCAGTTGTGGATAATAGCAGAATAAGCTCTGATTTTAAATCAATGGTGATGAATCTGAACAAAATCTGTTTTATATTTGCAACAGGATTCACATAGCTAAAGTGTTCTTGAAGCTTTAAGCCCTATTCAAGTAACTTCCAAGAGTACAAATACATGGTTTTCAGAGTGGAAAATGCAGAGGCAGGAACACTCTTCCAATATCTTGGAATCCTTGATCAACTCATTTTGAAGAAGTGGCAGCATCCTGACAATATTAAGTGTCTACAGCAGTAGAATACATCTTTTCTTGGTTGAAAAACACATGAAGACACCCTCCCTCACAAAGGAATCATGTGAAAATACAAACTAAAGCAAAATAAAAGCCGAGGTTGCAGTTGCCCTCCCTGAAAAAGTACCACTTAGAAATGACCCAGCCTTTGACAACAGCATGCTGTCTAAAGTCTTACAGCAAAAAGAAAAACATCTATTGATCAATGAGGTTAAAAGAATCTGGATTCATCAGTGAACTAGAAGAGAGGAGACTGCTGAAAAAGTGAATGGAAAGTTCAAGTAGAATATGGCCTCGAATTGTGCAGTTTCTCCATTTTTCCTAGCTGAATAGAATTAGTACTTGAATGGGATATGACTTTATCCATAGTGACTTTTTCCTCCTCCTAAATTACCAGCTTCGGTAATGTTGCCGACTTTTATGCGCTGTTTGTAAATGCTACAGTTATGTGCACGCAATTCAACATTCTTAGACGGGTTAGAGCTGGTTCCTTCATGTGGGAAAGTCTGTATATGTAACCAAAGAATTCCTTTGATTTACTTTTCCAATTTTTATTTTCTGCTGCCAACCTGCCTGGCTCCACTTTTGTTTATTATATCTATCACTTTGTTTATTATATGTTGCTCCCAGCGAGCACTCTCATATCCATACGTCTAAGAAGACTGACAGACAAGCTGTCCATTGGACACTGGCTGAGTTATCACATGAATCAGACCTGAGAGCATTTCCAGAGTAACATGATGGTTGTTGCTTAAACATATTCATGCAGTATCCTTTCATCTCCTTTATATATCTATGTTTACAATATATTGCATAGCTATATGTATGCTCTGTCAGCTGCTACCACGTTTAGGAGTGAGCCACAACTGCTTTCTGATTTTCTCTGCTTGTCAGATGTGAAAAATTGAGGTTTTTCTTGCTGGTTTTAAAAGGTCTATTTTGCCATTACATTTTTGCTTTGCTTACTCCATTCCAGCAATACGAACATTCCAAAAATAAAGACAGTAACATATTCTCCCAGCACTCCCCACCCAAAAAAAGTTTTCTATAAAAAAATCCTTTGAATTATGGGTGCAAGCAGAAATGGAAATCGGAAGTCAAAGTCTAAGGCTGAAAAGAGTTGAGAGTAAAATCTATTTTTCCTCTAACAAGGTTGCCAAAATATGTGATGGATGGCTTCCCAAAGTGGCAAATAGTTTAAAGGCAAATAGTTTAAAGGCAGGAAACACTGGGCAGAAGGATCTCATCCGCTTGCCAACACAAGTCTCCCCAGCACAGTCTTGTCTTCCCCAGCTTCATGGCTGGTGTTCTCAGTATGTCTATGGGTTATCCATAAACCAGTGTTATCAAACCATCAGTGCTGCGGTCCTTGATTATTTTTTCAGTCATTTGCATGGATTACTCAGGGAGAAAATAAATATTTCTCACTGCTGATATTTCACAGTCCACAATCCAAAAAACCAAGCAGGCTCTTGCAAATCTGGAAAGTAATGACATCTGATTTTGCAAATGAGGATTAGGTAGGTAGCTTTTCAGTTGACATATGAAGTACAATGTACTCCAGCTCACCATATTAATAAACTAGTTTGCATGATAAAAATCTCTTAATTTAGGAGCACAACTCCTGTAATCAGTCCTACCAGCAAACCTACCTCAAAGTTCACTGACAAGTAAATGATTATAAATAATGGTAAATTATGCTTCCTCAACAGATACTGTAGTTTGTGTTACCATGTGTGCTCATGAATATTTCATAAAGAGGAGGAGAATAGTCCCTCAGGAACATGAGCAAAATCGAAAGCATTGGTGCATGCGAGAAGACAAGTCTCTAAGGGGACAGGGCCAAAAGGTCCTCCAAGTGCCTGGGATACAGTAACAGCCCAAATGTAGCTCAGATGTCAACCAACCTGAAATTCGCATTTGGGTTCTCCAGATGCAAAACCTGAACAATTGTAGGCAAATCCCAACAATTTCCATTGGAAAATGTTGACTTTGCAGAAACTGCGTATTTCAGCAAAAAGCTCTGATGGAAAATCCTCAGCAAGTCTAATTACAAAGGAAATCTTGGAAAGTTTAGATTAAGATCTAAGATTTTTTTTAATTACATGTTATAAGAAATGCTTCATGAAGTTTTCAAAGCAAATCCAGGTTTTGTTTTACATTATTGTAGCTCAGTATTTTCTCTGAAAGCTTTGTATGTTAATGTTCTTGTAGAAATATGACTGCTGTTTCCTGCAGAGTAAATTGTGTCAAATTTTGCCAGTGACTGTAAAATGCAGCTTTACAAGGCTCTGCTGATAAAGGCTTAAGATGTGGGTTTGGTTTTGTTGGCTTTTTTTAACAGAACAAGTAGCACTTTGATCAGAACAGTCTATTAGGTCACTGTGCAAACCTAGTGAGCCTCAGTATTTATATTCAAGTAAATACAAGAAAAACAGAACAGGACAGAACAACGGAAAAGGTATACTTCAAGCAAAAAGAAGCATTATTTATTTTTTAAAAAAACCTAAACAAATACAGGAAACCTATAAAAAGCAAAATGTCCTGGCTTCATTATATGCAGTTTAGTTTCGTTTAATTCATGGTCCTGTTCCTAAGGAAAGCCAGGGAGGTACTTATTAGATGAAAATCTTTACAAATGCAAATTGCTTTTATGCTTTGTGAAACTAAAAGTCAGGTACACCTGAAATAATTTGCAGATAAAAAAGCAAGCATAAATCCTATTTACAATTTTCTGGGGTATGCATCTTTGCCATTTGAAAGCAATTTTCAAAAAAAAAAACTGAAAACAACTTAAAGAATCCTTATTTTCTGTGAACAGCACATTGAAGTTGTCCATGGATAAATTAATCTGAAAACATTTCCAGTCATCCGAGAGTGGCTTTCCCTTCACTCTGCAAGTTATCTTCAAATTACTTCCAAAATTCTATTCATTCTATGGCAATGAAAAAGAAACCAAGAAAAATACTTCAAGTACATCCATCACTTGTTCCCTCTAAGGCTACAGGTACAGTGGCCAAAGTGATCCAAATACTTTACATTCTTGCATACTGTGATGCACTGAAGTTATTCACAGTCTTGCCTTGTGTCCTTGTTTCAGAACCTGGCTTATGTTTCAGACTTGCAGCTGGCAAACCCTTCAGCACACAAAACCAGAAGATAAACCCCACTGAAACAGGCAGAACTACCATGGCAATCTTAGGAGGCTAAAAAAAGCTTAATTTCCTCTGGGTCATAAGAAGTAAAAACATCCTTCAGAACAGTATTAGCACAGTGGCATAAGCTTTTAAAATAATTATTTTTGTCTGTTACAGCAATGATCACGAAGGCCATATTTTATATTAATTTAAACCACACTACATTTACCCTAATATGGCTTAAATTCAAATGGTAAATTGTTCATTTCAATATATAATGATCAGGAATGTAACTGTGTTATAAACACAAATTGAAGAGCTAGTTAGATTAGAATAATATATTCCAAGCCAGGCTCAAAGTTAGTACAATTGGGATAATAGTGTTCAGTGCACTAAAAGATTCTTTTTTGTTTACAGCCACATCAACAAAATGTTAATTCCTATAGATAATTGTTTCAGTTTTTCAGATTTCAAATAATTTTGAAAATAAACAACAATTATGAGCTTGTGCTATGGCACTGTCCTAAAAATAATACAGCTTTTACCAGCTTCTTAGAAAAGGAACTGAGACCTACCATTCAAGAAAGTTTTTTAGTTAAAGTGGAAGAGAATTCAGAAGCTTTAAAGTCTTTCATTCTTAGTTTGATCATCTGTCTTATTTACTACATCTCCTTAGTGCCTGTCACTGGCGTTCTTCTACCCTGTGACTGAGAGCTCTAGTGCCCCTCTTCCCATTTGCATCCTTACTGACACATAAGACTATTTTGCTAATTTGACTGACATGTGCATTAAAAATCCAGAATTAAATTCCCTTTTAGATATATTTCATGTTAACATCATAAATCTTCTTCTTCCAATTATGTACTCCAATTTATACAACTGTAAAACAATTAAAAAGTATTTTGTCTCTAGAGAATGTAGCTAATAGAAAGAAAAAGGTATAGTGCTCTCAGACAATGGCAATTCTTCCAGATTCATTAAAAAAGCCAAACTGCTCTATAAAGACATCTCTCCCAATTGCAGTGGTGCCTACCTGATCATAATCAGAATCTTTAAAATTTTTATTATTAGTTCCAAATTTTGGTACAACTCTCCTCTTCACATACATTCAGCTTGCTCTCACATAAGTTTCTTAAATTTCTCCAAATCATAAACTATTAAAGCTGAGAATACTTATTTCTTTATGCTATTATTCATTTTGTTTTCAAAAGCACCACATGGGTGTTTTCTCTTTAAACCAGAAAAACAAAAAATTCTTAATGTATAGCCCTACTGTACATTCTGCTCATCATGTCATAGAAAATTAAAATAATTCAAAACAATTAAGCCTGCTGTAAAAGACAAGTTTAGTGTCATGTCAAGCTTCATATGTTGTGCATTTGCAACATACATCAAGTAACTTTAATGTTTTCACTAGACAAGGAAGCTAAGGAACATTTCTTCCTTTTTTTACACATGAAAAACACTATATTACATAAGTTCTTCATTGTTTTTCACTCAAACATGAAGTCATATAACTTAATATGTAAACGTAAATCTGTAAATTGTAATTACAATGTAACTGTAAACCTGTAAGAATGTATAACTGGAATGTAAAGCCCAAATCTTGAAAACACAAAACATCTTCTAAATGCTTCCTTCATAAAATTAGCAAATTATACTTGAAATATGGTTAAAAATAATCTAATTCATGGTTACACCTTAGAGAATTATAAATTTCTTAAAAAGTCATTCCAGGAACTGAGGAAAAACTCAAGAGTGGATGCAACACTTATTCTCACACAGGCCAGGAATTACCCCACCTTCAAAACCAGCCAATTAGTCTGAATTATACAGAATAAAACCTTCCAAGCAGCACCACAGTCCTCCCTCTATTCCTTGCTCATGTGAAGTTACAACAGACATTCCAAACTGTCTGTCACTCATAATGGAGATAGTGGTAGCACTACGCATAGTATCTAATACACAATTAATTCACAGCACCAGCTCCTATGTTGAACAAATAGAAAGGATTAACAAAAAATCTCAAAGTCTGTCAGAAGACAGTCCAGCAGGCAGGGTTTGTACGGCAAATTCTGTGCAGGTGCACCAAGCTGTTGTCCGCCTTGTGAGACCTAAGCTGGAGGGGGGCAGACAGGCATGCCCCACCGCAATGCAGAACCTGTTGGTGAGTGCTGCTGCTACAATACTCAGGAAGCACTGACAGCAGAAGCAGGAAATTTCACTTTCAGAAATTGAAAATATGCTTACAGAGAGCTCGGCAAATGGATCCAAGCCTGCTCTGACACCATTTCAAATCACACAAGCATGCCCTCAATACAGGTCCAAATACCATTCAGACTAGAGTCAAATAGCACTGCCCACAGGCTGGCCCGGGCCCACCATGAAATTATGTATCTTTCATGTTTTGTATCTTTAAGGCATGTATTTATTGCAACTTAATAATACAAACCATGAAATCCTCATATACCTCACAGCTTTAAGAAACACAAACACTGCAGTATAAGTTTCGGTACATCTAGTTCTGGTTACTTACCATCATTCTAAGTTTGACACGTTAAATTCTTATGCTATTTTTGAACAACCACCACAGCAGAGCTTTAAAAATTGCATACTTATCCCCTGGAAGTGTAAGCATTTATTAACACTTATCTTCCTCAAGTGATTGCAAACATTTGATCGCACACATGCAGTTATGACAGAAAAGAGCTGAAGATATACACTACTGTACTGTGCTTTCTGAATGAGAGATAACAAGGTGCATTTCAAAGAGCTAATTTCAGGTCTGGTAAAAAATCAAATAGTGCATTCAACTGGACTTGGGTTATAAGGTACAGAAGTACTGTCTTACTTGTTGATACCTTTAACAAGGTATAGCAGGTTTACATAATGTAAACTGTAAGTTTTTATTCAACATTGAAAATTAAGAATAATAGATGTGGCTGGCCTGCAGCCATGGGACTCTGCAATCATATTTTAAATCCAAAAGGAAATGCAATTCTCACACACAGATAAACAAATCCACTTGATTTCCCAGAGCTACGTGCTCTGTTCTACTTCCAGAGTTCTGTTTTAATCAGAAAAGATAAACTACAACCATCATTAGCTCATTTAATTATGGGAAAGAATTCCACATTTTAGACCAGGGGGAAAAAAAACCCAAACAACAAACCCAAACCACTCAGTGTAACTAGATATTGGATCTAGTTTTTAAAAGACTAGAAATGCCCAGTTCCTTTTTTTGTTTTGGTTCGTTTGAGGTTTTTTTTGCTTGTTTGTTTTTCTGGTTTTGGGGTTTTTTTTTGGCAAAAGAAAACACACCTGACAAAACCTCAGAATTACTTTAAGGAAACTTGGAAATCTTGGGTCTGATAAATGTAACTGCCTCAGTGAAATTATTTTCTTCTTTAAAACACTTCTCTGTGGATGAAAACCACAAACAACACAAACCTGTCAGAACTTCAGTCATCAGATGCAAAAAAACAATTTTATAACAAAAAGAAAAAATACAGAAATATTAATTTAATCAGTTGCTGGAAACTTCTCCCAGCCTTTTTTGGCACGTTAACCAAACCTGCAAGTTACAATCACCTTGCTAGACCAGCCCCTCTACACCACCCCACTTGCGGAAAAAGTGATGTAGTGCAGTGAGCTAATCCTAACCATCCTTCACCGCTCCATGAACGTTACAGCAGAGCTATAAGGAAGTTCTCCTGTCAGCTCCAGCTAATGGTGCAGTTAGAAGCTAATCAGGAGGGGTAGGTTTCCCCCACAGAATAGCATACAGCCATTTTAAGTCAATCCCAAATTACCCAGTAGATAAGTTTTTAGATAAAGCCTTCGCCACGTCATTGGAAAAGACAGATCAGTTACCCAAATAATTTCAGATATGTGAGAAAGACTTGTGCTAGACATCATTTTGCCCAAGGAATCAAGAAGGAAAGACACAAAGAAACCCTCTCCAGCCATCAACATAATAATGAAAGGCTTGAAAATCTTATGCGATGTCCAGAATAAGCTCAGATACAGCTGAACAGACTCAAGGGCTTCTCTGCAGAGGAACTGGAAACACTGAGTCCCAGCAACCTCCTTCCTTTTCTGCTCAAGAGAAAGCAAGGAAATCAGTAGAAGAATCTCAACTAAACAGCCTCTGCAGTACACTTACCTGGTCAACCTGAGGGAGCACGAACCTATGATAATTCAGTATCTCTCCCACACATTTGCCATGAGAAGGCAGGTGAAGAAGGTAATGACTGGATAGGCAAAAATATAACACATGCTGCCAGTTCTTTCCCCTAATGCACACAACACCTGTAAGATATGCAGGGCAGGGAAACGTGTGCTTTGTGCAGTATTAAGCACACTGGCCATGCAAAGGGCTTGGTAGCCTGCAGCCAGCCATCTTGCTCAGCAACCAAGAAACACATTTGCTAAATTGCTGCAGTTGTTCAATCACATTAACCAGGCTAAGCATAAGGCACTTTTTTCCCCTGAAAGCCCACTAAGATTGTCACATTGCATTTAACTGCTTTCAAGAAGCAGACAGGGAGAGTGACTGAATGAGAAAGTCACTGATGGAAGGAACGGGAGCAAGGCAGCACGGGGATGAATGAAAGAGAGAGAGAAAGCAAGGAGAGGGCAAGATGAAATTGGGGCAAATGAACTGCCTTCAGACTCAGTCCACTAAAGCTTCAGAAGTATGAAATACACATGGACATTCACTCATGAAACACCTACAGTGAAGCTTAGGATCTCTGCAATTTGAGGCACCAACAGTTCCTCTTGTAATACACCACTGACATTACTTATGCCTTCAGAGAAAAACAGCTTGTCACTTTGCAAACTACAGCATAACCAACTGTGCAAAAATCTTTTAAAAGTAGGTATAATTGATCTTTCTTGTAGCACTCTGCAAATACCATACTGTCTCAGGTTTTGAGATCAATGATTTACAGGGAATATAGGGAAGCAGCTGTCTTAAAAAAGAGCTACTTTCCTCTTTACAGTTTTCCTCTAAACTTGCCGACTGCCACATATAATTACCATTGTGATATTCATCTCAGGTCTTCCTCCTCTTTAGAGTGAAAAAAAAAAATGTGACAGCATGCATTGAAAATGATACACAGGAGAGGCTCTGACTGGATATAAGGAAATAATTTTCACTAGGAGGATAATTAAGAATCTAAAGAGGCTGCAGGGAGTGTTTGTGGAATGTCTGTTCCCAGGCATTTTCAAGATCCGGTGGGAAAAAGCCCTGAGCAACCTGCTCTGCAGCCAGTGTTGACCCTGGTTTGAGCAGCAAGTTGGTTAGACAACCTTCCAAACCTCAGCAACTCAACGGTTCTATAGTCTACTGTCAGATAAAAGGTAATGAAGTTCCCTGAAAGCACTGCAGAGAAGCCCAAGAGTTTTGAAGAAAGTTCTCAAAATTAGATTTTTTTAAAAAATAATATCCAACAGGAATTTTGTCCAAAGTATCAGGTTGCTCTACTTATGCACGTGCAATTAAATCAACGGTACGATTGAAAATCTTTTAGTAAAAGCACATTTATGATAAATTTATGAAGCAGATGCAAAAAAAAAAAAAAAGGTGGCAAAAGACAAATATTAAGCATCTACTTTTTGGAACATCCATTGTAAATAAGTGATGGCTTTTCACTGAATTTCTTTCATAAATATCACTAACAGCATAATAATTTATGGGCAACATTAAATGTTATTTGCGATTAACATTGTGTCCCTTCTTAAAAGTACACATATTTGTTATAGCAGACAATCCTCTGCACAGCCCAAAGAAGAAGATGCTCACACCCATGATGACAGCACTTCGCAGGTGCAACATGTCCTCACCTTGAGATTGGGTTTTGAGAGGAGTTTCAACAGTTCTCTGGTGTCACTGTTTGATGGCTTGCTCTGCAGCTCCTCAGCCAGCTGTGTGGGAGATGGAATAGACACAAAAAACATTAGTAAAGCATTGTTTTACCCAGTGCATCAGTGACAATCCAGAACCTATCTTATTCAAGGTTATTACTTTCCAGCGTGTTCAAATAGAAGCCAGCATGAAGAAAAGCACCACCAATAACCACGATTCTTTTTCTGGCCCTCAGTGGACCAGATTTAAGCCAGCCCTTTTGGCTCAGTTTAACACAAGTAATCATTTCTGGCAAGGGTGCAGCCAGATCACATTCTGATTTATAGTGATGGGGGCAAATCCCAGCACTTCATTTAAGTGAAAGGTCCTTTGCGTGCAGACAAAGGAGTGCTTGTAAAAATGACTGGATCAAACTTTGACGCTGTCTATAAAAACCAGTTTCGAATGAGGTGGTGAAATCCACACTGCTTCCAAAAACCCACAGTAGCTGTGCTGTTTAGGACTGGGATAAGAAAGCAAAGTGCCCCTACAGTGTGAGCAATCTGAACCTTTTATTATGTTTACACATACACTGGAAGGAGCTTGTTAAACGTGAAGCGAGTTAATCATAATATAGTTTATAACAGGTCATCAACAATTCAAGCCCCTAAAATGCACAAACTACGTCCTAACAACAAGATCATTAATTTATGTTTGGTTATACTACAGAATTGTGGTTTGGTGAACAATCGAGCAGCAGACTAACATTTAATCCCACAGCTATTTGGCTCATTTCTTGAGTTTTTCTTATCATGACATTCTCAACTAATTTGGACTCAAGAGGCATATTTTACTGCAGGATTTCAGACTCAAACTATTTTTCCAGAAGAAGGAAAAGCTAAAACATATTTCACAACACCGAACTTCAGTTTAAAATTCTGAAGCTACATGGTTTATAACCCAAGAAGTGATTTCAGGCAATCATTTTCTTTTCATTAAATCAGTACCATAAAAACGTCTAGAAGAAAGTTTGGCTACTTGCAGCAAGTAATTTTATTCATCTAGCCTACTTCTAAATCTGTGCTTTCATTTCGTATAAATTTTCAAGATAAATGGATATATTTTGCATAATTATATATAATAGAGAAAACTAGAAGTTAGTTTTTTTAACCTTAAAATTAGTACAGGGGTAACAGACCAAAACAAAAATTCATCACCTAGTGTCTCATAGCCTTCTAACTGTAACTCATAGATAAAAATGCCCGTCCAATACATCAATGCTAATCTTAACAGTATTTGGTCTTAATACAGAAAATGATCTCTGCAGGAAAGGTCAGAATGAAATACTTTAGAAGCATAAAGCCAAGCATTGAGATTATCTGACTGAAATCTAGTCTGCATGCTCTATGAAAAAGCTCTGCAAAGCTGAAAATAATCCATGACAGGAATGACAGCAGATATATGACACATGTTCCCCTTGGTTCTCTTTTCAGTTTTTAGCTTTTACTACTCATCGTTAGAGAATAAAATCTGTTAATTTGTATTTCATTGACAAAACCTAGCAGTCACTTAGTAAAAATGACTACTTCAGCATTTCTCCTGGACGAACTGTACACAAGCATCTATTAACTTCAGCAGCACTGGCATCTGCTTTAGTGCTACAAATGTAAATAAAGGTACTTAAGGTTTAGAGCAGTAAGAAACAAACAGTATTTTGTTATTTCTTTAAGTTTTTAATCTCAGAATTTAAAAAGTATTTGTCCAGGGATCAAATAATAAAAAAATTGTTTTATAAGGTTTTTCCAAGAATTGCCATAAGTCTGAAAGGCACATGTAATGCTCCATGATGGAATAGGAGGATGACAAAGCCATGTTTCCAGGTTAGCAAACAGATATCAAAAGAGCTGCTTGTTGTGCTTGTAGGAATTTTGGATGGGATTTTTATTTGTTGTGTTGTTGTTGAAATGCCCAGGTTTGTGACATCTACCAGCTGTACAAGCTATATAGCATACTTCGGGCACACCGACAGCAGGCTGATCACCTCCTGTGCCAAAGACTGCAGGAAAAGTGGTCTGAGAACATCTGTGATTCTCTGTTGAGGGAACCATAACATTTCACAATTTTTTTTTAGTAAGAGCTGCCATGACAGAGAGGGGAAGTCAAAGCAAGAAAGAGGGGCACATAAGGAGTGAGCCTGACTAGATGAGAAGCAGTAAGGCATGGGGGTTTAAAGCTTCTGGAGAAAGTCCTAAAACTTCTTTTGACACAACAGTCTTTCTAATAATCTAGAGGCCTTATTTGCCATACATACCTATGCTCCCAGCAATGTTTAGATCATGTGCACAAAATCAAGAGTCAGACATTGCTGCTCAGAAAAAAGGGGCAAATGGAACCTTTGATGGGAAATTCAGCCTAAAGGTCACTGGGGGTAAGAATAGAGAAGTACGGCAGATAGAAATATGAAAATAAGAAAAGAAGCCTCACCTCTAAATTTGCTTCTAAAATTGCTTTAAAAAATAACACAAGAATAAAACCACACCCAATAGACAGGTTATGGATATGTTAGCTGCACCTCAATTTTGGATTTTAAATCAAACAGGAAATATTAATTTGCTTATAAGAATATTTGCTTCTTTAACCTAAAGAACAGTTATTATCAGTTGGAAGAGAAAACATTAATTTAAAGCCTACTGAACCAGAAGTGTGCTTTATAGCAGCAACATGCTCCTAAATCCTTGAAACTGAAAGCTAGTCAGAAATGTGACAAAACTTCAATTGCACTTTAATCCTGGAGCTTCATGGACTTCGGAGTTACAAAACCCACAGCACATAAATTAACTTCCTCAAAGTTTGCTGATAACTATTGAAACCCAGAGACTCCTGCAGCATGCTAGCCTGACTTCAGCTGCCAAAGGACATCCTCATTCTATGGGCTGGTGCTCAGAAAACCAGCTGTTTGCCTACAAATAAGCAGAAATGAAGAAGCAGCAAGAGCATCTTTAAAAAGAAGCTGCGCTGAAAAAGTAGGCAATTGTCTAGAGACATTCAATATCCCAACACACATATCTATGTAACTTTTAAAAATAAAAAATATATAAAAATATATACATAATAATACATTAATATGGTTAAACCCCTTGACCTCTCTCAACTGAGGAGTGACAGAGTACTTTAATTTGGGGATTTCTAAAAGCATATGCTGTAAATGGGGCTGAAAAAATAATGACATTACTCCGCATTTCTGAAAATACTAAGTTTTGCATCCAGAAATAAGAATTGATTCTTATTAAGAATTTTAGCCCAGAGATCCATAACACCAATGTTAACAAGGATTATTAATATGTCACCAATAACTCTATGAAGAGAATTTCAACCAGCTTTCTAATTTTAAAAATTACTATCAACATTAATTCTGTTACTGGAAGGTTAAGTAAATATTACTAATATATACCTGATGGCAAAGCTAATGCATTATTATATTTGGTATGTTACAGGATATAGCTCTCATACCCTATTTTCAATAGACTTCAAATACGTTTAATTTAGGTTTTTGTTAAAATGTTACCATTCTTGATTCACAACATCTAAACATTTGTGAAATTCAAAGAAAACCCCACTAACAATCATACAAGAAGATAGTTAAGATTTTAAAATACCTATAAAGTATGTGACGTTTCAAACATACCATATTGGAAACAGATCCTAATACATACTGCTGTTTCCTAAAAGCAACCCGAGGTCATCAAATACAACAAAGATTTCTGGATTTCACCTAAACCACAGTTTATTAAACATTTCTCTATCCTGGCCTACCTCAGGTTCAGTCATAGTTTATACAGGTGTGTGCACAATTCATCTCAATCCTAGAATTAACCAAATAGCATGAAATGGCAGGTTAGATTTTTTTCTTTAAAATAAAAATTATTGTAACAGGAAATTAACTACTCCATCAATGCTGACCACTTTTACAATTTATTCTTTGGTTATGAAGGTAATTTGGAAAGCTCCAATATCAATAAATCACTACTGTACTTTTTCTTAAATAGTTTTCTATTTTTTAACAAGCCTCCTTCCTAGGCATTTCATGTGCTTCATTTCTGTAGTATTATCTGTCATTTTTCATGTTCTGTCAGCAGTGCTGCTATCTCATTTGTCTTTATTTTTCCAAAACATTCCTCTTGTCTGTGACTTTCTCAAAACACTAATAGTTGACAGCTTTTCCCCTCCCTGTAGAGTTCTAACCTGTAATTTCTATTACGTAGTTACTAAAGCAGAACAAGAGGCTATCTAGAAGCAATGTTTTTATAACAGGCAAGCGAATGAAAATCAAAGTAATATCTGCAACAAGCCCAGTGATGACAGCCCCTTTGGAAACATTTGCAGCTTCTTATGATTTCAGCTCAGAGGATAACATTCATATGTTTGCACTATGAGAAGTTCTGCTTGCAGGCAGTTTTTGGGAGGCTTGGTACCAGTGATCTCAGCAGGGGGCACTTACATCATCTGCCAAGGCTGCTGCACCATGGAGTACGGGCACCGGGTTCTGTTTTTCATAATAATGCAGTTTCTCATGAATCTGGAAGACAATAGCACAAAGTGATAGGTTTATTTAGCAACACCAGAAACAGTAGAAAATGACCCTGTTGAGCTAAGTGATCTGTCGAGTGTCTGTAACTAAAGAAACATCCTTATAGTAACCTACAGGCAGCATGTAAATGTAATTCATCATCATCCTCTGCTGAAGTGCTAAGAACATGAAATCAGATGGAAAAAATGCTCAGTATGTAGACCAACCCACAGAAAAACTAAACATTTGTGATTTTTCTCTCCTGGCTTTCTCTGTCCATGTTTCTAACATATTGCTCTAAGTATCAATTACATTTTATATTGCTGCTGAAAACACAAAGCATAAAGTGTTTATCCCCAAGATGGATATAAAAACCCCTGTAAATTATGATTTATGAAGTGAAATAATAGTCCGCCACCCACATCTTGACAGACAGCTTGGTGGCATGGCTGCCATCATTAAAATAATTCAGAAATAAGGGCAAAGTAGTGCTAATATAGAATTCTAACACATCTGAAAGAAAAAGGCATTCCTTCAGCAACTTGAAGTCATTGAGGAGCATTTAAAGTTTTTAATAAGGAGTTATCAACATTAAAAATGCAGTGTGCATTGGGTCTTTCAAAAGGGAAAAGGATACACGATCATGTAAATACCCACCCTCTTGCCTCCTCCGCAAGTTATGCGTTTCAAAATTTAAATTCTTCTACTGTGAAAGCTTTAAAGAGCCAAAATATTTTAAAGCTTCTAACAAGTTTCTCAACAGTTATTTGAGAATGGCACAAAGTACTATATTAAACACTCAATTTTATTTATGTTATTTTCCTAAAGACATGCGGATGTACAAATATTAATTAAAATATAAGAAAAGAAGACAATGGTAGTCTGAACTGATGCAAACACACCCCATTCTTCTATTTTCATTTCAGTTCCACTGCTCTGAAGGAGGCATGGGCTCCAGATGGTTGGAGGAGTTGCAGAAGTTGCTAAATCAGGGACTTCTGTACTTGGCAAGGAGGGGAAAACTGGGTCTGGCAGAGGCTGCAGGGTGCAGAATTTGGCTGCGGAGTGCCAAATGTCCTTGGGGGGCAGGAACCCCACTGGTACCTTAAACCTCCCCAGCTTGCTGCGGGGGGAGGAACAGGACAGGCAGCAAGGACAGCTTTAAAGAGCCAACAGACTAGCGGGTCTGAAAATGTTTGTAGTTGACTAGATCATCACTGTTTTTCACTGGCTGATCCCTCTAGCCTTCCCCTTTCTTCCACACTTGTTTTTCTCTACTTAATTTACTCCGGGCAGTACTCACTCCTTTCACTGCCCAGGATGCCCTTAGCCTTCTCCCCAAAATTTCCTTTGCATTTAAATTGGACTCCTAACAACTACACCCATCACAAGATAAAGCCATTGTCAGTGAAACTTGTGCTTGCCTTTTTTCCTGTCTTCTGGTGTGCTTCATTACACTTTCCAAGTCCATGTATGGTTTTACTCACTTAGACTATACATTCTTTGAAATAAAAACAGAGTAATACTCTGTTAATACAATGTGGCATAGCAGATCTAAGTCTTCATCAATTTCTTCATTATTTCTGTTATCTTAGTAAGATTATTTCTATAGATCGTTAGTCAAAGGATACCAAAGTTCTGAAACGTCAAGATGAAGCATGAACACAACACAGTTACTTGACTACTAAGTTGTAAAATTATGTGTTCTGAATAGCAAGTTTTGTACCTCATCTGGAAACTAAATGCAAGGCATTATTATCTCCAGAAAATGTCACAACTTTACATAGCTTATGCAGACAATGTTTATTGAGCAAAGTAAGACTAATCCATACTGGATGTCACCAAAAGTGTAAGTGACTGGACAACTTCAAACATCTAGCTCATAAAGCATAGAAACTAAATAAAGCAAGGAGCTGCAGCTCCCTGAATTTAGCAGAAATTTGTGATTTATTAAGGACCGTGAACTTGCACAACTAAAAGGCATAATAAATCAAAAGTCTCAAATCTGTCAGGTTTTTTGATTGCTTTAGTCAACATCTTGATTTTATCCAGGCTGAGCTTCTGTCAACTCTGGAGGTTAAAAGCAGTTGCCTACGTTATCTTCTGCTTTCTTAAAGAAATTAGAAGTGCCACTGTTGAGGAAGCTGTTTTTAGCCTGGACAACCTGCTGATGCATTTAGCAGTGAAATTAAAAGAAAAAAAACCAAGAAAACACTGAAACATTCTCGCATAACCTATCTTTGGAAAAAAAAAACTCCTCTAAAACTGTACATGCACAATGGAGGCAGCGCTTCAGTGTAACAGCGTCCTGAATGCAATAAGACAGGAGATTTGGTGCGATTCAGCTGACAAAGCAAAAACTTCACTGAAGCAAAAATGCTTTTTCGGGCAGCTTCTCTCCATGTCTCTAAAAATGTATTCCAGAATGTTTTGGTCTGTAATTTTCCTCACAAATCCCAGTAAGGCTGACTGGCCACACTGTATTTTGGCCTTTTCTGTAGACAGGTACAGCACTTGCCTTTCCCTAGTCACTGGGGACTAGGTTCTTTCTGTTGCCTTTCAAGGATAACACAGCACACTTACAAACTTGTCTGGTGCCCTCTGAATTTCTCAGTCTTTAGAGTGATGAACAACTGCATTTATGACAGCCACCTTTAGAAAAACGACTGTGTACACAGCCAAATGTTTTGGCAGCTTCTCTACATTTGGTCTTTCAGCTAATTATTTTACAGAATCTGAAATTTTTAAAATCATGCTAATATATGCACAACTAGCAATATATTTCCAAATTTCAGTTCCTACATGAGTAGAATTTGAAACTTAAATACCTAGATTAAGTGACCACATTGATGAAAAGAAACACAGTGAGCTCAGCAAATGGAGAAATGAAAAGCAAAACAGGATAAGGCAGCTCAAGTACTTTGCTCCTTTACAAATCTTACTCAATGAAATTAAACTGTAACATAAATTAAAACCATCCTGAAACACTCTGAGAGAAGTATGACAGTGGATTCAAAGTAGCAGAAGAGAGAACATTTACTTACTCAGTATGAAACATTTCATATTTGCAACCATTTGAGTTTCATTCTAAAGAATTCTATTTCACACAAGAGGCAAATTTTCATATTCTGTGTTCAGTAACTTTAATAGTATTGCCTTCTCTCTAGCAGAAACGTGTGGAATTCATGGGGAATCTAGGACTGTATCACGCTTAAAAAATAAAAATATACTACATCTGTTTCAAGCTCTGACATTCAAGTTTAAGGCTTGAACCCTGAAAAATCTCTTCACAGATGAAACCAAGTCTGTAAAAGCAAGAGTTATGTATTGTAAATAAAATATATAAAACTCTTCTGCTGAACAGATGACTAAGTTGCTGGGGTTTTGGGTTTTTATTATTTTTTTATGGCTACCTATTCTTTTCACTGTAAGGGTGCTTTGGGAAGACTTACAAGGTTCTCCAAAAACTGACAACCTACTGTGAAGATATGTCCCAAGAGGGAAAAATAAGCATTTGCAAATTTATACGATTTTTGGCACATTTGTAGGCAAGGGAAATTGTTTCTGGATTTTCCCTGAGAGACAGAATTAAGCTTTCGCTAAGGAAGTATAGCAGTAACACATTTTCTGCAGTGTCCCCAGCCTGATTCTTTAAGAACCCACATGGAGTTTTTGAATCATAAAACCAAAAATCTTAAGCAAAGAATCCTACAAAAGAAGCCTAATTTCTCCTTTCGGATTTTTTAATTTCCAGGTACAGTTCCAGTATCATACAGCTGAAAACAACACAGGATGGGGATAAGCATGTACACAGAATATCACCATCAGTTTCTAATACCCCAGCTCCATCTGGGAAGGAATCCCCGTAATACAGCAATAGTTTTATTAGTATTTAGTGGGCTCTGGTACAGTTGTGCAAGCAGAATTTTTGCAAAAGGCTCTACAGAACAATACTACACACCTACAAACTACATACCTGGCTTCAGATAAGATACCTCCTATCGGTATTAAAATCCAAGACTGAACAGGTATCTTTTAGAAAGTTCTCCACTTACAAAGTTTCTGGAAAATTTAAAACAGAGCTCCAAAATGGAGCATTTTCATCATAACATGATGCCACCCAAGAAATGCAGTGTTATCAGACATGTTATCTCCTTTTTCTGAAGTTGAAGAAAGTCTTTAACTGCTTGATGTTCGTAGAGCTTCACGCATAAGAACAGAATGGTTTTAAAAGAGACACTGAAATCTTTGGCAAA
The DNA here is from genome assembly GCA_024733675.1 of Psilopsiagon aymara. Classification (NCBI taxonomy): domain Eukaryota; kingdom Metazoa; phylum Chordata; class Aves; order Psittaciformes; family Psittacidae; genus Psilopsiagon; species Psilopsiagon aymara. Next base: position 3,332 of record JANRGW010016685.1, on the reverse strand, counting down.
TACAAAGTAGTTTCCTGTAACTACTCTGGAAAAACAGTTTCCTGTCAACAACACTGAGCTACACTAAAGATGCAAAAACCTGCTAGAATTAATGAAGTTTCAAATGTTCTGTACATCAAAGCAAAATCAATTTCCAAAATGGAGAAGGAACCTTAGTTATTCCACATAATTTTGAGATCTAAAAAGAACATTAAGAATTCTGTCTTTCAGCCTTTACAACCTTCTCCATTCTTATCTCTGCTCCTCTATATCACAACATTGGCTTTGTCTTTCAGCCCTTTTTCCCCCTCCTTTCTTGGGGGTGGGGGGGAAAGGAAAAAAAAAATACAACCCAGGATTTTTCCAGCTTCCTTGCTTTCACTTTCTTTTTTACTACTTTCTAACAAAAGATTACTGACAATCAACACTTTTAAGACACCTGGAACTATCTTACTGCCTGTATGCTTATATTCTTATGAATAAGTGCTGAGTATGTACTCAATGACTACACACCTCAATTATTTGAGCAAGCACTTAATCTAAATTTTATGTACACAATCGGTTAAAAGAAAGTTTACCTTCTTTCTTACTATTATTTTACTTGTTACATGGACTGATCAATCTAAATTTTAAGGACTAGCAAAGAAAGCAAAACAAACAATCAGACTGCGAAGACATATAATGCTGCAGTAGTCAAGTGCAAGATTAAGAGACCAGAGACATGCCTTGTTTGAAAAGCCCATGCAAAAAGCACTGGTGGTGAAGAGAACAATAGGTAGCAAAATGCAGAAAGGACCCAAATCAATATGAAGCTTTAATTAATAATCAAAAGTAACTAAGGAATAAGGTGCCAAAAAAATTAATAGACCAACTTAGTCTTTTTGACAGAGCAATTGGCACTGGTGAAGAATAAGTGTATGTAAGCATATAATACGCAAACATAACAGAAAAATCCATTGTATCAACATTAGCGAGCCATACTAGCTCATGAAACACAACAAGCATCACACGCATTTGTGAAATATTCTGCCAACTACACAGGGGTGTCACAAACTACTTGGACATGTCAACAACTCTCATGTCAACATCATGACAGTATGCACTGAAGAGGACCTTGTGAGAATACTTTACTGACCATCATTCTAAGGCAGACAGTAATTCTGGAACAATGAACCAGCTTTTGAGAAGCATCAGAGGCTTATATCTTCCTATTAGTTACATAAACATTCCCTCACTTGTTTATGACTTTACTGGATGAGGTAACTCAATATGGAGATAAGATGCGTGCACAAAATTCGACGATTACATGTATGCATGAAAACATGCAACACCATCTTTGTTTAATGCAACAGAAGAATTGGCATTGAGGACCTAATCACCATGCCGCATATTATTTTTGGGGCTTTACTCTGGACTACGCTAGTCTAGTCTTGCCTGCTGAATCCCCATTAGTAGCTAATCTCCTTGTTTAGTTTCAGCAGAAAGGAATATATCTCATGTACTGGACTGCTGATGTTTGCTGATGCAAACCAAAGCAGTGTAAATTGAGAATATGTGAAATTGCTTTAAAAAAAGTACACTCCTGATCAGAACTAGGATGCCAATAAAAACACACATACAAAGCACCAAGATGTCTAGAAGAGAGGCATTGAGTATATTGTTGCAGGAAGCCCATAACAGTAGACAGAACATTTTTCCTGACTGCTCTCTTCATTATATTCTTCATAACAAATCAACAATGTCTGAAACAAAGCACTGAGAAAAACCATGCAGCTTCTGTATTTATTGGTTTACTCACTTGCATGAATGCATAATGAAAAACTCTCTTATACAGAGAAGCTGCTGTCCACCAAAGGTTCAGGCTCATGTACTGTTCGCAAAAAAGCCTTTAACTCCACTAGTTACACCACAAACCATGGAGATGTTACTACAAAAAGGATCATGTTTATATTAAGAAATGTCAACAGGTAAAGATAATTGAGAAAGAAAACAAAAGAGAAACTGGTGAGACAGTCAGTGCTAGTTTTGGCTTCATCTGCAACTTCTGTCCTGCTTCTATAATAACTGGAGCAATCAAAATCATTCCAAGGCACTCATGACTGCAAAGGACACATTTATGAATAGTCCTAACATTTACACAGTGAGATTGCAAGATGATGATCAGGGTTTTCACTCGATCACTTATAGTAGTACCTTAACTCTAGATAGGAAGTTCACTGAAAAAACTGACCAACAACTTTCAGTCCAGGAAAAACAAAGTACTTAGCAGGAAAAAATAAATGATGGGCTACTATGAAACAATGATAAAAACATTCAACTATAACTGCATACCACCCTCTGCACTGAAAGAGTGTGCGTATTTTGCTTGATGTAGAATTTTAATTATAAGACTGTTTAATTCCCTCTTTTTCTCCTCCCAGAACCCTACTGTGTCAGATGAAAGGAACCAGAAAAAAATGCCAATTTTTTTCTTCATTTATAGTGGGTAAGCCTATTTACACAGCACAAAAATATGCACTGAATGCAAAACTAATTTGTTCCCAAACCTTCTTATAGCATTTATCATTGCTGGTTTGGCATACTAATGATCTTAAACATATTAACAACTCTGCAGTAATACGGCATGATGAACACATGAGGTGTAGGAAAGCTGAGCAGCAAATCAAATGACAACTCATTTCAAATACCCAATGTGACATCTTGAAAAATTACTTTCTTAGAACATGTAGAGCTTTTAAATCACGTTCTATTCAGGCCAATTGTCTTGTATTACAGTTAGAGGCACAGAACGTTGCTAAGAATTTAGCCTTACACGTTTTAGAAAAGACAAAATAAAATGCATAAATCATAGCTAACTACTCAAAGTTTGCAAAGAGAATTTCATTCCACACAGTAACATTAAATTGCCTCAAATATAAATTAAATGATTGCACAGTACAGAATGTTACAAGTATTAGACAGGCCTCTGAAGACATAAAACCAGCTATTCAGATTCCTCAATTCTGGCCCAATTTTCCATAGCAAAAAAAGTTTTATCGCAACAGATGAGCAATTATCTTTCAAGCCCTTGTTCCAGAGAGCTGAAGTATTAGTTCATAAGAATTCAAATGCCTGCTAATAGCATGGAAATATTTAGAAAAGAATCATGGAATAGTTAGGGTTGGAAAGGACCCCAAGATCATCTCGTTCCAACCCCCAGCCGTGGGCAGGGGCACCTCACACTAAACCATGTCACCCAAGGCTCTGTCCAACCCAGCTTTGAACACCGCCAGCGAGGGAGCACTCACAACTTCCCTGGGCAACCCATTCCAGTGCCTCACCACCCTTACAGTAAAGAATTTCTTCCTCATATC
>JANRGW010016684.1:8993-21432 GCA_024733675.1 Psilopsiagon aymara | reverse complement strand
CCAATAGCTTCTGGAGAGGGCCCACATTGTCCCTAGCCTGTCTTTTATTTGCAATATACCTATAGAATCCCTTCCTGCTATCTTTAACACCCCTAGCCAAGTTTAATTCTAAGTGGGCCTTAGCTTTCCTAACCTGGCCCCTAGCTTTCCGGACAACATCCCTGTATTCTTCCCAGGCTGCCTGTCCTTGCTTCCACCTTTTATAAGCCTTGTTTTTCCTTTGAATTTTCCTCAGCAGCTCCTTATCCATCCAAGGAGTTCTCCTGGCCCTCCTGCAGCACTTCCTTCTCGTAGGGATGTATCGCTCCTGAGCATGTAGCAGGTGATCCTTGAGTATCAACCAACACTCTTGGGCCCCCCTACCCTCTACGGCTATATCCCATGGAACCTTACGGAGCAGAGGCTCTTTTGAAGTCCAGGGCAGTGAGCTTGCTGTGCGCTCTTCTCACTGTCCTGAGGATCTCGAATTCGATCACCTCATGATTGCTACAACCAAGGCTGCCCTGGAGTGTCACATTTCCAACCAGCCCTTCCCTGTTGGTGAGCATGAGGTCAAGCATGGCACCTCTCCTTGTTGGCTCCTCTATTACTTGCAGAAGGAAGTTGTCTTCCACACAATCGAGGAACTTCCTGGATTGCTTGTGCCAGGCTGTACCATCCCTCCAACAGATACGAGGGTGGTTGAAGTCCCCCATATTAATGTTTCAGGACCTCTCTGATGCAGTGTGTCCGTCTAGGGCTGTTGAACTTCCTCAATCCTTAGGTACTGAGCTTCTTCACACGCCTCAGCAAACCTCTACAGCCTCCATCCTTTCCCTGTGTTGACACCTCTTCATGTGTGTTGCTCTCTAGAAGGGCCCAGCAGCAAGCCAGCTCTCCCTGTCCACAGGCCCAGTGGCCTCAGGGGGTTCAGCTACGATACGGTTGGATTCTGTGAGGATGCAAGGTCAATAGAGGTAAGAGAAACATACTTTTTTTCCATTTACAGAATAATTTCTTGCAGCTCGTCTTTGGAGAGAATGGAAAAAAAATCAGAATAGGGGTGCCAGGCAAAATCTGCATCTTTCCATGACCTAAGCAGAGTAGGCAGAGAGTGTCCCTCATGAGCCTTCACCACAAACACACTGGAGTGTAAAAGCACATCCTAGGGCAATTCACTTTCAACATGAAGCCTAAAGATCATGTTACAAGTTCATACCAGGGCAAGTCTCAAACATTATCCCTCAAGAAGACAATAACATTTGAGTATACTAACTCTTCTTCAACTTAGGAGCAGGCTGTCATGCATGTCTTTGCATTGAACTTCACTGAAACTCCCTAAGAGACCAGGTTTTTAGATACTCAGCTCCTCAATCAGTTAGGATCTGTTTCCACTGCTTTGTTGACAGCTGAACTGCTCCTTTCTCCAGTCACGCCTGTGTGCAACAAAGGAGAGTGAACACAACTCAACAGCTTTTCCAACAAGTACCCTTACCCCTGGTGTGATCCGGTTTTCACTCAGATACTACTAGCTCAGGCAGGAATAACTCTCTGCAGGGGACATTGTGGACTTCAAAGCCCAGTTTGGAATAGATAGCTTGATTTAAATTGTCCAACTTCGGACTGAATTAAACCCAAGGGGGAATCCCATGTTCCTCTCCACTGATCCTGCAGGAGAAGCAGGCACTTCTGGCAGAGTTGCAGTAACAAGCCACCAGCCTTAACTTCTTCAGCCATGAGAGCACAGGTCAGCACTCCCACTAACCAACTGAGACCAGCCAAAAATAACATAAGGATGCCCTAACCCAGTCTGTGCACAGTGGAGGAGATGCAATTTTTCAAATCAATGCGTTCAGAACTGGGGCTTTCCCTGCGCAGAAAACAAGCTATAATGTTCAGAGACCACAAACGGCTCTGAGCAGGTGAGGAGGGCTAGGCTGGAAGCCAGGTTTCTGCTGCTCGGGGCAGGACAGCTGAGAGATCTGTCACAACTGCTCACTGACTTCACAGGACTGGGAAATGGCCACCGAAGAGGACAAACAGCCAGTCAGTGTTATGATGTTTTACAATATGCTGCTGATCTTTAAATGCCACTTTAACAAAAATACTGCTTCCATTTTCAGGAGGAAGGAAACTGATCCTGGAGTAAAATGAACAGAACACAGCAGGGAGTCACAAATGGCTTTTAAAAAGGGTAACTGGAATACACACACTGATAAATACATTTTTCCTCTTTCAGCAGTTCCTGTCCCTACTGGGCTGGATTCCTTTCTAGCAATTGCTCCTCTAGCGATTTTGTTCTTCCCTTTGTGTTTCAGATTTGGAGGAGCTTGTCCTGCAAATGCCTACTTTCAGAAATAGAGCCACTAATAAATCCTTAAAAGATTAAACCAGAGGGACACAGTGCTAAGCAGAGCACACACAGAGTCAGGGTAGAACTGCAAGCAGCCAAGGAGTTACATATATAGTACTTAGTTATGGCCATTCACTTTTGTACTTGGTATAAGGTGTCTTTCTTTCCTCCTCCTCACCTCTCAGCCCAGCAGCCCACCTTCAGAGAAGCCAGGCAGGCTGAAGGCCTCAGTCACGTAAAAGCTGGGAATTAGGAACACATTCTTCTCCAAAACCAGAAAGTGAGACTTTGTTTTAGCTGTTTTTAAAAAGTTAATTAAGTCACATCCATCTTCTGAAGCTACTGTAGCTTTATTTTACGTGTTCAGGAGATGCTGTGGGTGGGTGTGATTTTCAGGCCTGATTTCTGTCCTGGTGTGAAATGTCCCCTAGTACAACCTGAGAGCCTCAGAGCCTACCTAACCATCATTTTTTGTGAGGAACTGATGCAATGGATGTGCTAAGCTGACAACTGAACTACTTGCATCCATCAGAGAAGTGCCATGGGGAATGGGGCATGAGGGGGACTGAGAAATCCTTTCTCATAAACTTGGCCAGCATGTATTAACTTCGAAAAGTGCTCTTTAGTCTTCACACTAACTCTGCAGGTCTGGACTCACTACATGCCTTTGACTTAAATAAGAGCCAGTGAATTGGTCACACTTCAATGAAGGACTCCTCAAGCACCAGTGTTCCTGTTCTCCATGTCTTTGCTGTGCCTACTGTAATCTTATTGTTGCTATCAGCAGGCAGTGGAACTTGTACAGTGGATTCTTTTCTCTGGTAATTCAGTAAAGATGACCATCTCATAATCGTTGCAGCAGCACGGAGATAGGAAGCAATCACTTCATGTATAAAAACTGGCTGTCCCACCACATTGTGTCTATTTCTTCCCAGCAGAATGAGCAGTAATGCAGTTACACATGGTACCAGACATGACATTTACATCAAGGAGATTTCAGCTTTAACTGCAGAGGAAATCCTATGTAGTCTACTTGAGAACTTGCTGGGCTTTCTTTGTGCCTCTCTGTCCTCTCTGAACTGGGCTTCTGGCAAATTGCTCAACCTGCTTATGCAGAGAATCTACACTCATTATCGCTGCCTATGTCTCTTTCTCTAGGCTCCATTCTATTTATGATAATTCTCCTTCTCAGAAGACTAGGGAAATGACACAAAGTGATGTACAAACCAGACACTATTTATATTTACTTGTTTAAGGGTGGAGCATTTTTATGATTTCTTATTTTTTAAATTATGCAACTATTCTGATTTTTTGTTTCTTTCCTGCTGTGTTTCACCAAAGCCGGGATGCCTTGGAAATCCCACATTACTTTTTCCTGTAATTACGAAGCTGTTTGTCTACCAAGACACACATGTTTTGGGGCAGATCTGTTCTTAGGAACTAAGCTATAAAAATTCCATTTAGAAAACACAATATTGTTCTGGATTCAGGGTAAAATTTTCAAACACATCCATGTCATTTAAGAGCCTTTATCCAATTCAAAAGGAAACTGATGTGACTCAGGGGATAATTCCCCTGAAATGTAAGCGATCTTCAGCTTGCTATATGAGTGCTGTGATCAGCAACGTGACCTTTAGGAATTGCTGCAAGGCACCCAGAACTGGAGATGCTGCCTCTCTGATGATGTTGGTTCAAACCCTGCTGCCAAAGCAGCTGCCCAAGACCTCCACTTCCCCTCAGTCAGCCTCACCAGTGCCAGAGTGGTGTTTACTGGTCATGCACCAGTGCCAGGTGGCGCATGACACATGTTTGTTCCTAAGCCCCGGGATGACAACATGAGCTGCCCAGAGAATTGGCCTCTGTGCCTCCTTGCCTGAGCCTGGCACCAGTCACGTTGCAGGTTTTTCCTCCTCCAGCTGTTCTGCTACCCCCCTGTGAGGCAATCACATCTGGATGTGCCACCTATACCCCCAGGTTCTGCCCCTGACTCCCTCCAGCAGCCAGTCATGGGAGTTAGGAGTAGGCAGTATGAGCACCACTATCAAAATTGGGCTGGCCGCAAACAAATGGCTTTTCTGGAAGCCTCGGGCTTGCCCACACTGTCTGTTGTCCAGCCTTTTTTCTTTGCACTGACAGTGGTGTCTCTTTCTTTCTCTTTGTCTGACGTGGAATAACATGAACAGATGAAAAGACCCTGCTGAGCATTAACACAATAATTTGCTCGCTAGGAATCTGATTTTGAAGTATTTAATTAATCAGTTCTGCCAATTTTCAGCAAAATACCACATTTTTATGATTCTGTACAATGCAGTCATTTGACCAATACGAGAAAGTAAACTCTCCTACCTAAGGAGACATTATGTATAAGGTACCAGTTAGAAGTACTTTTTCCTGTAGTAATTTTTAGAAATTTCCCTGGAATGATGCATTTACTAGCTAAAGAAGGGAAGAACTTGTTTATTTTTTTTTCTGTGAGTAACAACAGTGAGATAAACAGCTTTTTCTTAATACTCAAACCACTTCAATGTGAGTAAAGAAACTAACTTTTTTCCCGTTCTTTCATAAGATTACAGGGTTTGTGCTGGACTCAGTCCTGCTTCCCTTGAAGCTGGTGGCAATGTGTCCAGTAACTTAACCCAGGTCAGGGTCTCTAAATGGTATTTTGTCCCCTTAAAGTATCATATGTTGGGGATCTACCAGCAAATTTTTGGCTGATTTAAAGGAGGAGTTTCAGCGGAACATTTCAGGGAAATAGTTCCAAGTCACATTGGTTTCTTTCTTCAATTGAATAAAGGCTCCACCTAGTCTAGATGCTGTAAAGATTTTTTAGGGAAACTAATCAAGCATGCCCTAATATCTTTACTAACTTATAACAGGATGCTTATCTGTGTAAGAGCTGCATAAAAGCTTTTCAGAATGACCAACTCTGTTTGGAACAGGACTTGCAAAAGAGATTTAAAGTCTGTTTTTTCTCCCCATAGGTAGTTCATTCTTGTGAATTTACTGACTCTGATTTTAAAGAACTGCAGCTCTGGATGTTGCTACAGACTTGCATACTTATTTGCATTTATGATGAGCTTCTTTATTATTAATGATTCATGTACAGAATAGTTGATGTTTTATAAAAAAACCCCAACATACATCTAAACTAACCCAAACTAGTTTCAGGTTAAATGTCAGAGGTATCAGGACTTACGTTTCAGTATGTTCCTCTGCTCCAATTCTTCAGCAGTTGGCCTCTGGCTCAGTCGTCTGCGAAAAAAGTCCAAGATCAGTTTTTGGACCATATCACATTCTCCTCAATTGTCTTGAAAAGTTATTTTGGGGTGTGAGAGGCAGAGCAGAAAGCACTGACACTGCTCCATTATGTACTTGGTATGCCTGGACCATGCGTGACACAGACCATGCTTTGCTTTCGCAGTTTCCTCTGTTTTCAACTCACGAAAGACAAAATAACGTTATGTCATCTTAAGCATGACTCTCCCACCCCTACCCCAGGCAGAGCTGCTGAAAGCTAAGCTACACAGATGTCTCCACTTAAGTTCCTTCCTCCCATGCTTGCTTCCTGACTTGTGCAAGTATTTCTAGCTAAGACCCTGCTAACCCTCTCACTGCCCTCTTGTCAGCCTCCTGACTGTGCCCTGTTTGTTCAAACAGCATTTGGGCACACAGACAGGCCACATAAAAAACAAGGGATGGTTTGGCAGCGCTGATGATAGAACAATAGCAGCTGCCCTCCTCCTCCTCCACACCCTCACTGCCCTCCTCCTCTTGTGGCTTTTACTAAATCTTACATTGAAGAATCAGCGTGACTTCCAGTCAACCTGTACGTAATAGGGTCACAAAACCCACAATCTAATTACAAGTGGGGACCCCGAGCATAAAAATGATCTGAATATTCAGAATACAAAGCAAGGGAGAGAAGCACAAAGGGATCTTTGGAAAACAAAGTAAACCAAGGAGATGACATCAGAAGTCAGCACTGTTTGGCCTCCTCATACTCTCCTCTGAGTCAATAGGAGTTTTGTCAATGATGCCAATGACTGCCAATGCCATCTTCCTTCAGATGTTGTCATTCAGAGATGTTCCCAACTTGAGGGCCTCAGTCTCTGCCAGCTGAAAGGGGGAATACACCTATTCCAGCAGAGAATGTGGAGTCACTAGCTTTCCTCTTTCCCATAGCAGATTGAACATTTATCTCATTGGAGAAGTGTTGAAAAAAACAGGAACTTATCCTTAATTCAGAAGAAAAGAATGTCTGCAAAGTACTTTGAAGAGAGAACATGCTATGCATGTGCTTGCTATTACCATCTTCAAGATACAGTAGCTGTTGCTAATGGGAGATGCCACCAAGAGGCAACTGAAACTACTTTATTTCACATTTTTTTATGAGAAAAATTTGCACTCTTAGCCCCAGCATGTGTACCTGCAGGAACTGAGTTATACAATGTTTTGAATCCATTGCACCATGATGCTTTTCAAGAAGATGCATCAGAGGGATGTTAAGGATGGACTCCAGCTATCCAGTGTGCAGCTGCTTCTGTACAAACCAACCACACAACAAGCAAAAGGAGAAACTGGCCTGAAGAGGATGCTCCCAGAAAGGTCCTCCGCTTTCCAAGAAAACAGGGATTGAAGGACTCCACTATCAGCTCTGTCAAAAATAGTTCACACTGGAGCTTTTCTAACAAAAGGCAGAAGTTTAATCTATCTACACAGGTGATTTGCAAAAAGGACCAAGTCTTCAATGTGTTTACTGGGGCACTTGCCATGAGGCAAAGGAACTTAAACAAAACTTTCATTTCACTGTGTCATTGCTTCCACACAGAAGACAGAAGTTTCCTTCAATTATACCCTTGGTATTATATGCACCCTCTAATCCTTTGCTACTTAGGGACTTACAAACCATGGGATTCTTTTCCATGGTGTCTGGTAGAGCCCATAGTGAAAGCCAGCCACAGAACCCTGTATTCCCCATGGGAGTCAAATGGGATTTTGTAGACCCTATTATCCATGCTTTTCAGGCTGCAGAGTGCTCCTGCCTAAATGATGGCCACTATTTTCAAGTGATGCACTTAACATGGCATAAAAAGCTATGACACTTTTGATAGCTTCAGTCTGGAGAGCTGAAGCTATCTGCATTCATGGGTGGTTGACTGCTTCTGAACCCTTACAAACCCAAGAATTTTTATAGCAAGACTTAGGGAGTAGGAAAAGGTAAGGTTCCCTTTTAGTGGAATAAAATCATGACTAGTCCCTACAGTGCAAGCACTGAAGCATGGCTGGAGGATAAGAAAGGTAATGAATAGAAGCCATGGGGGCTCCTGGCCTCCATTACCAGTGTCTGCTTTCATCTCTGTGAACTGCTGTTACACCCCTCTTTCCACCATACTTTCAGACTGAGCCTGCTCCTGCTCCCTCATTGTGAGTCTGTCCTTGATGAGTGCCTCAGACAAATCCAGCCCCTTCTGCAGCCCTTCCCTTCCATCTTTTCACAATTCTCTCTTCTCCGAATCTCTTACTCTTTTAGTTTAATTTCTGTTGTTGCTACAGTGGCTTCTGCCCCCAAACTATCTTTGGGCTTTACAAACAGCTCCACCAGCTCCCCAGAACAGCACCACTTTAGTTCTTTTTTTCTTGCCTCTTCACTTCTAGGTTTGCCAGATGTTGAACAGCCGCTAGTGTTACTGTCTTTGAAAATCTTGATACTAGTTACAGATCGTGTAAATCAAAAAATGTAAGCAGCTGTTGCATTGTTACCATGGCTCCAACAAAACAGTTTTTTCCACACCACATTTCAGTACACCATCTCCAGTGTACTGCTCTGATCTTGCCGAACACCCAGGTGTGATGCCTCCCCTCTTCTACCTTCCCTCCTGTGCCTCCCTGAATAAAAAAGTATTGATGAAGCTCACCTAGCTTGCAGAGGTTCATTTCAGTGGTTTGATTGCAGGGCTGCTGCTGTGCCTAGCTTCATTTAACATCACAGGGGCTGCATGAGGCTGTCAAGAGGCCAGAGGTCAGGAGACAAGTGTCTCATTAGCAGCGCCATCAGAATAAACAGGAGAAAATGGAGATGAGGAAGGAGCCCAGTGCAACAGCAAAGAACAGATCTGGTTGTGAAAACAGAATCGAGTGGGATGTGCAGCACTGCTGTTTGTTGGTAACTCTGGCTATTTCATGGAGCTGTATGAACACAGGGGTCTAAGCAGCAGGCAAGACAGGCCTTAAAGAGCAACAACCTTCAACAGCATTTTCTGTACCTAAGGTCTCTTGCATGAACATGCTTGATCCTTGCTGCGCCATTCATGCAGTTTTGCAATGAGCATCAGACATTGAAGGGGATCAGAAAGGGTTTTTTTTGTAATTTGTGCTTTGCAGTGTATTGCCTGGTTTACACTTCTGTAAGTATAATATCCAAATGAGACTGTTGGTGAAAAATAAACCAGTTTGCTCACATTTATAAAGATAAACTTGACAGCAAAACAATTTTTTGAATTAATTCCCTGCATGCTCAAAATGCACCACAGACCTTGTGCTAGAACAGTACAATGAGAGTTGTGCAGCTCTTCATAAGGACATTGTGAGATGGCTATTTTAGTTTAGTTTAGTTTTTTAATTAATTTTGGGATGTGTGGGGCACATCATGGTGCATGAATAGGAGTTTGGAGGGAGGAGGGACAATCATCAGTTGCTATAGAAGTTTCTGCTCCATGTGGCAGTCCCCTGCAGGAGCAATAAAAGAAAAAAAGCAGCTGTACATCCCACCAGGCAATACAAAACATTTAAATGAAGAGTCCACAGTGAGGCTTTCCCTGTTTACAGTGTGGCCATACCCAGAGGGCTCTCAGGGCGGTGCCCAACTAGCTGTGGGGATGATGGTCAGGCTCTTGCAGCTCTTTTGTCTAATAGTGCTTTTGAGGCAAGGCACACCTGGCTGCCAAGCCTGTCACCTACTAGGAGTCATGGGGTTTTCCTCCTTAATCTCTTGTTTTGTTGAAGATGAGCTTTGATTAATGCCGTGGTGGTTATGTGAACAGGATGGTGCTGGGTATGTGTATTCTGGGTACCAGGAATTCATCTTTGCCTCTGCATAGAGGACAAAAAAATTTAACAGCTTAGTATAGGATCATCTGTAAATATAATGGTTTGATATAGTACAGGACTTGCTGGGAAATGATTCCCCATATACTTGCCAGGCTTATTAACTCTGAGTGTTTGCAGATACAAGAGGCAGAACCAAGCAGTTCTTCAGTGCATGAATAGTTGCAGGACTATGGGCAAACAGGTCACAGACGACCACAACAGGGCACACAGCAGTGCAGTGAGATGTCCAGAACACCACCAGAACACGCTCACACAGCTATTCCTAATGACTTGAGTCACCCCGATGTAGCACAGTGAAGCATAACCTCTGGAGCAACTACTGAATTTATTCTGTAGACTCAAATCTTTTTACTCAGTTGCAATTTGGCCCATAACACCCCAGAGATTGCTCTAAGAGAGGAGTAAATCTGAGCTGGGCATGTGAGAAGGCAGCTGCTACAAAGAACTACTTGTCACATTGCTCTTTAGTTGGCACAAATGAGCACGACTGAAGCCAATAGAAATGTGCTGATTTACATCAGCTATGTAATTCGACATGAGGAAAATTCAGTGGGAGCAAAGAGTCTTACTGTTGCTTAATTTAGCTTGCATTTCCCAACAATAATGCTGATAGCAGAGCAATATTGATGAAGTATAGGCTACCAGGGGCTCTTTGCACTCCCATGCAAAGTACAGAAAATTGGAGGAGAAAAATGGAGACGAAAATCTTGTATCTGCTTCTGCCAGTTAACTGTTAGCAGAGGGCAGGAATGAACTACCTCCTTTTCTTACATCACTGCACAATGAGCAAAAAAACTTGTAAGCCTGGAGGTTCACTTTCTCTGAAGTATCAGCCCAGATACTGTCAGCCAGACTTTGGAGTCTACAGAGAACTATCCTTCTCCAAACAGGATTTATAAAATGAGATTAAATGCAGTTTTACCAATGCGTGAATAAACTGAAGGCATATTAAATAGAAAATCCCTCACCAAAGAAGCAAATATAAGAGTCTGACACCATCAAAATTCCTGTACTTGACTCCATTAAGATGCTGGCTAATCTGTAGGATACATTATCTCTTCCTTTAAGCTCTCTTTCCTGTGTGACAAGTCTCCTGATATCAGTAATGATAATATGCCTTACACCACCTTTCCCTGAGAAATTAAGGCAATAAAACCATAAGGAGTGTTTGCCATGATTCAGTTACAATGTAATGACTGCTCTCCACTTCCCTGCTGATTTTAAACAGTCACCCTCAGGGAGATGGTGGTTCTTCTGAAGCTATAAAGAAGCCTGTGGCAATGACTAGGGTAGATTAAAGCAGACAGAGACCCCTGTTCATCCCAAGGAAAATGACTGAAGCACCACTGAGACAGAGTTTAGAACTAGACAATTTTGCTAGGACCAAGTCTGGAACAAGCATAAATTATATGCTTAAGGGGGTAGAGCCTAAATTAAAATCTGAATAATTTTAGATGAAAATTTGATTTTCCTGCCTAGATTGCAGTGAGGACTTTAAAGAAAGCTAATAAGCAAATTTTCTGCTTGCTGAAACATCTGCAGATAGTGAAAAATATAATGAAGCTGACCCTTTGTTTAAAACTCTGAACCTGACCAATTTGTTTTCTCATTTTTTAGCGCATGTGAGTCCACTCCTGACTCACAGCTCCAAGGAATTGATTTATTATGATTTTGATTTACTCTTGGGAATGTTACAAGCTGCCTAAGAAAGAGCAGGCTGTCCAGATTAGGTCTCCTGAGGGCAGAGAATCATATTCAAAATGCATATTTCAACAATTCATTATGTCTGCATAAAGTTATAATCCTGCCTATCATATACAGAACTTATTTCTTTAAAATACCACAATAAAGCAGAATCATCTTGGGCCATGAATTCTGTATTTTGTTAAAAGAATGACCAGATAGTCCTATGACTCTGAGTAGAAACGGTGTGAATAATGACATACCCAAGCCATCAATCTTTCATTAGACCACAGTACCACAATGCAGACACCCGCGTTCACCCTGGGAATTGCTTAATTTCTTATTCTTTTCTTGCCAAGTAATGCTAGACACTGAGATTCAGATTTTGTCTGATTATTAATAATAATATTAACTACAATAATAATATTAACTGTATTTTAATTATATTAACTGTATTTTAATAATATTAACTGTAAAATGCCTACCCATACATGGAACACTGCGAGATCATGCCTGCTTATGTCTCACACCTCAAGGCCTAAAATGGAGCCTCCCCTGTTTCATTAACGTCCAACCTTTTGGCCAAATGCTGGCTGTTCACATAAAATATGATTATGCAAATTTAAATGTTTTTTTAAAAAGGGCATGGTGGAATTACGATAGTTACACCGCAGGAGCTTTCAGCATTAATTCTCAAATCTCTTAACCCTAATCCCGAGAACAAAACATCCAACAACTGCAGCAGGAAACAAAAAGAACAATCTTTTTTTAGAGGAGGGAATCTACTATGTATCTAATTCAAGGGTATATTTTTGGAACAATAAAAATGGGGTATTTTTGAGTACTAGGAAACCAGAGGGAAAAATATACTAAACACTGGTTGAAAATCTAAAGTATGCCAGAAAAACCAGATGCATGTTAGGACCCATTGAAATAAAAAAATGTTCTAAAATGTTAGTGATTGTCCTTCTGTTGTCTGTACAGCATTGTGAGGAGACACTTCTTCAAAGGAAACAATATTGAACTAAAAGCTGATTTTACAAAGCTGAAGAAATCATACTTTAGAGTTCAAGGTCAATCCACGAATGACTTGAATAAAATGGCACCATGTAAAACAATCACAGCTGAACAGATATACTTGCTATCTGTAGGCATTATTGTGTCTGGTTTGTTATAAAATTACCCCTTGTCCTATCACCACAGTCCCTAATGAAGAGTCCCTCCCCAGCATCCTTGCAGACTCCCTTCAGATACTGGAAGGCTGCTATGAGGTCTCCACGCAGCCTTCTCTTCTCCAGGCTGAACAGCCCCAACTTT
>JANRGW010016683.1:0-14303 GCA_024733675.1 Psilopsiagon aymara | reverse complement strand
CAGTTCCATGTCCTTTTTATGTTGAGGACACCAGAACTGCACACAATACTCCAAGTGAGGTCTCATGAGAGCAGAGTCGAGGGGCAACCCCCCTCAACCTGCTGGTCACACTCTTTTTGATGCAACCCCCCTCAACCTCCTGGTCACACTCTTTTTGATGCAGCCCAGGACACAGTTGGCCTTCTGGGCTGAGAGCACATACTGCAGCCGGCTCATGTTCACTTTCTCATCAGCCAACACCTCCAAGTCCTTCTCCACAGGGCTGCTCTGTATCTCTTCTCTGCCCAACCTGTAGCTGTGCCTGGGATTGCTCCGACCCAGGTGCAGGACCTTGCACTTGTCATGGTTAAACTTCATCAGGTTGGCATCGGCCCACCTCACAAGAGTGTCAAGGTCCCTCTGGATGGCATTCCTTCCCTCCAGCGTATCAACCAAACCACCCAGCTTGGTGTCATCGTCAAACTTGCTGAGGGCGCACTCAATCCCACTGTCCATGTCACCAACAAAAATGTTGAACGAGGCCAGTCCCAACACTGATCCCTGAGGGACACCACTTGTTACTGGCCTCCAGCTGGACATTGAGCCATTGACAACTCCTTGCATGTGACCGTCCAGCCAGTTCTTTATCCACACAGTGGTCCATCTACCAAATTGATGTCTCTCCAATTTAGAGGCAAGGATGTCATGTGAGACACTGTTGAATGCTACACCTGCCCATCAGTTCCGTAGCCCCATCATAGAAGGCCACCAAATTGGTCAGGCAGGATTTCCCCTTAGTGAAGCCATGCTGGCTGTCACCAAGCACCTTGTTTTTAGCATGCCTTCTGATTCAGAGAAAACTCCAGGAACACACTTGCCAATGAAGTTTTAAATTGACATGCAGGTATTCTTTATTGCAGTGCCAGGATACTCGGGGGATAGCTCCTCCTAATGTGTGTACCTGTATGTTACACAAGCCATCCTTATATAGCTGCTGGGCATACATACATATTCATGAGGCTACGTATGGATTACATCATTTACCAGAAAGTTCCCTGCATGCCTACAGAAATGTGGTGGTGGTCTCTGAGGTTCATTTACTTCTTCCAACAGTCTTCCTCACTTCTGGCAGACTTCAAAGCAGGCGCAGTAGATGCTTATACCAGCTTAATTGGTTCATTTACACCATAGACATAACAATCATCCTGTCCTTCTATTTATCAGTTAGTTTAACTGCAGCCCATCCTGGACCCCTGCCGTTCCAGATACTCCTTATCCTTACATCCTGTTCTTCTAGCCTGTTTTTCTTACACTCATTTTGTACCAAGGTCATAAAGGCCTAAAACTACAATGGTGTATCTTGTCCAAGAGTTCTCAGTATGTTCTCTAACTGTACTCTATTTTGTTTTTCTGTGAATCATGTACCTCAGTAATTCTCCATTGCTACTGTTACAAAGCCATCAAACTTAACATTACTTAAAATTGATTCTAAAAGTTTATATATTTCATTTTGTGATTTTGTGCACCCCTTGTCTCACTTCCAGGAGAATCTGCTCCAAGATTTTGCCAGGCACAGAGATGAGGCTGACTGCTCTGTAATTCCCCGGGTCATCCATTTTCCCCTTCTTGAAAGTGGGGGTTATATTTCCCTTTTTTCAGTCATCGGGAACTTCACCTGACTGCCATGATTTTTTCAAATATGATGGACAGTAGCTTGGCAACTTCATTTGCCGGCTCCTGCAGGACCCGCGGATGGATTTCACCAGGTCTCATGGACTTGTGTGCATTCAGGTTCTTTTTCCTTCAAACTTCTGTGTTAATGAGAAGAACAATAATCAAGGTAGACAATATATCCATATCTTTCAAAATGACAAGGAATTCAATTAAGTCTACTTTTGATTGTTTCTTCTAGATTACATTAAAAATGGTCATGAGGTGAACCTCAGAGTCAGAAGCACTGAAGCCAAAGAACTTGCATTGAAAGCCAGAGCTCCAGAATTCTTGCTCAGCTCAGATTTTCCTCTTTGAGTCCTTAAATGTGAAAGGGTGGCTACTTTGGAGCTGAAGAGTTAGCATGATATACATTAACATTCAGTTTGTTACAAATATCTTCAGCCTGACTATCTATGACCCACCTTCATTACATCTCCTAACTTATACAAAATATTAGTTTTACACAGCAAGTCAAAGGCTTGCTGGTTTGAGTAGAACTATCTTGACTTAAAATGGCTAAATATATTGGTCTTTAAGCTCAACAGTGTCTCTTAGAAGGAAGTAGTCAGAGGATAATAACTTTGGTGAGTAATTCCTTTAAAGAATACCGTAGTATTGCAGTTTTATTTCCCATAGATACTACAAGAAACTGAAGAGTAGCAATGCATTGTGGTTAACTACAAAACTTATAATAATATATATAATCCTTTCCTTTCCACAGGTAGCTTGTGTATCTGGAGAATTTGCCAGGACTAGAAATTTCTATGCCAAATTCCTGTTGTGTGTTTTTTATTTCCTTGGCTAGTTTTGTAATAGTGACTGGCAGAACATATTTCAAACAGACATGGAAATAGAAAGTGTAGCAGAAACATTTTTGTTTCCTTTACAATTGTTTTGTTTCATATATTAAAAAAGAAGAGCTATAGATTACATCCCTGTTGACCCCCAATGGAAATCTAAGATAGGTGCCCAAGATAAGTGTGTAAAGTACCTTGAAAAGTGCTTCTTTCTCAACACTGACTATAGATAGGAAATGGGATCACTAGGTTGGATGCAGACAACTAACCTTTTCACAGCCAAGGTCAAGCAAAATTAATTTTGCCCTCACTGTGAACCACAATGGACAAGGACATCCTACAGATTTTTAATAAAGTTCCTTCCCTACATTGTCTGGCACTGCTGGAATTGTTTTCACAGGGTAGATTAAAATACTTGGAATGAAAATAGGCACTTTGCAGAAGCTTTCAATCGGAGCATCAGCTCTGGTGACATCTGATCAAGTGTCTGATTTATACTAGCTTTTCCAAAATTTCAGTGAAGTCCTTATTATTGCTACTGTATTGTCTTTACTGCATAAGAATTTAATCACTTTTACTTCAGAAAGTCTGGCTCCCAGTTAGTTGGACTATTCAAAAAGTACGTAGGAAAAGAAATTTAATCTCTCTCTGATAGGCAGCAGTATTACATTTACTGCACCCTTCATCTGCCTTTTATTGAAATTTCCATATTTTCACACTTTTGGTTTTTTTACGTTAGCTAAGAAGCCAGGCTTTAATAGCACAAACAATCTCATGGACACATTTGGACACATTTGGGAGAAGTCTAGAGGAAGACATTCTTAAAGTTGTATTTAGTAGCACAGGAAATATTTTTAAAAGCTCCTCATTTATGAGGCAAATATTGTATCAATAAAGCTAGCAAAGTAATTAAAACCCCAGATTATCTGGTTAATATTGCAACTGCCATCTGCTTCAGTAAAACCAGGCCAAAAGCATGATTTATGTGAAAGGTATCTCACTTATCAACAGAGATACTAGTGACAGGATGTAGGTTTGGTAGAGGATTTGTATTTTTTTGATTCATGAGTGATTCCAAGAGAAATATGCTGAGCAACAATCACTCTAATGCGCAAGAATGGTATTAGCTGACAGTTAATTGCTGTCAGTTACTGAAAGTCATTGTGATGCTCAGCTTTATTAGCTGTGTTTATCTGACAGTGTGTACTAAGTGTGTCATGGTTTAAACCCAACTGGCAACTCAGTACTATGCAGCTGCTCACAAACTCTGCCATGCACCCTGGGCTGTATGGGGAGCAGAATCAAAGGAATGTAAACCCCACAGGTTGACATAAGAACCATTTAATATCTAAAGTGCAATATACTACTTCCACTACTAATGATGATGATGATGATAAGGGAAATAACAAGGAGAGAGAATATAAAACTAAAAGGGGAAAGGAAAAAACATAATAAACACAGGTGATGCACAATACAATTGCTCAGCACCTGCTGATCGTTACACAGCCTGACCAGAGCCATGTTCTGTGCCTCCCGGGTAACTCCCCCCACTTTCTATACTGGGCATGACATGCTGTGGTATAGAATACCCCTTTGGCTAGTTTGGGTCAGGTGTCCTTTCTCTGCTTCCTCCTGCTGCTTGTACCCCTCCAGACCAGCAAAGCATGAGAGACTAAAAGGTCCTTGATCAGGATAAGCACTACTCAGCAACAACTAAACCATCAGTGTGTTATCAGCATTATTCTCAGACTAAGTCCAGCACACAGCACTGCACCAGCTACTAGGAAGAAAATTAGCTCCATCCCAGCCAAAACCAGCACAGAGTGTGTTCCTCCTTTCTAACTAATCTGTAGTTTACCAAGACTCAAGTAGTCTAAACAGGGATCATACATTATGTCAAAGAAGTTAAAGCAGATGACTAACTGTAACAGAATGAAACAAGCAATAGAAGCTCCAGATCAATAGCATGGATTACCACAATGATTCAGTAGCCAGTCTAGCTTCCAGAGTGATAAGCAGTATGTAGCATATCTATTATTAACTAGCTAGCTGATTCATCAGCCATGTGGTTTTACATCAGAGAACAATTTCCAAGAAGGCAGACAAGCAAATGCCTGCAGCAGTCTGTGTGTCAGCCATCTCAATCTAATCTGTTCCTGTTTGTCAGCTGTCCTGGATCCAGTAGTAGCAGTCATTTTTAATCCTTCTTAGTAGCTGGTGCAGTGCTCTGTTTTTGACATTCAGCCTGGGAACAATGCTGATAACACCGATGTTTTCAGTTGCTGCTCAGTAATGTTCACTCTGACCAAGGACTTTCTGAGTCTCATGCTCTGCCAGGGAGGAGGGGAATCCGGGAGGAAGCAGAGACAGGACACCTGACCCAAACTGACCAAAGAGGTATTCCGTATGGCAGCACGTCATGCCCAGTATATAAACTGGGGGCAGTTACCTGGAAGGGTTAGACCACACTTAAACCACGACATCAGCAGACTCAGATCCTTACACAAGGCCAATACAGTGCCTTGCAATGATAGGTTGTGCTCTGTTATGGATGTACTGAACACAGGTAAAAATGTAGTCTTCCTTGGTCTTTACAATACAGAGGAGGCATAAAAGAGCTATATTTCAAATTTCTGTTTACCTTCATAGAAAAGTTTTCCTGTATACATTGTCAATATGAGGATGTATGAGCCACAGACGTTACACCCTGTCACTGTCTCTGAAACTTTAGATGCTGACTGCATTCGAGTACCGGTATAGACACAACATTTGTGTAATGCACTAATGCTGTGAAATGCCCTCTTGTTATTCACCAGAGGTTTGTCAGTGCTAAGGCAGGGATATATAGAATTAAGCCAAGAAGTACAATCCCAAATTCAAGCAAACCCCCACTGAAACTTGTAAGACTTTTGTCAAAGAGGATGAAGTAGCTCAGGGGCTAGAGATGATTTTTGCTGCTTTTTTTTTCAAAACTCACCATATTTGTATCACCAGAAAGATTTTCGTCAGTTCATAAACAACAATCGAAGTATGTGTACTTGCAGCAACAGTTTGCAATGACAGCAAGTGGGTACGTGCAAGCAGGAATAATACCTGTAACCCTCATAAAATCCTTCAGACTCCTTATGTTTCTAGAGGCACTAGAATGCTAACCCCTGTCTCTTCATGTAAGGGCCCAACAATTTTTTTGGTGGGGGAGTATAAATGATTTAATTTTTAGAGGGAATTTCCATTTGCAAATAAAACATAGAAGTTATTTAATGTTTTGCACAACTGTCTGTAGAAGCTTAGAGGAACCTGGTTCATTATTTACTCTACAATGAGAGGCCTGAAAGAAGATGTGGAAAAGAGGTGCATTTTATTGATTTGTTCTTTAAGAAAACACTGAAAATGGCAGACAGTACATCCAGTTATCACAGCCAAGAGACAATTGGTTAACTGTGGTTCTTCACTCCTTATTAAAAATATGCTGAAATGATACATAATGAGAAGCAGAATGGGTTCCTATCAGTCAGCAACATGTAGCTGTGAACTGCTGCACATCAGTAACAATGTAAGCGAGAACACCAGGAAAAGAGATCATACTATGCTGGGTCATGGATGTAAAACTGAATCAGCATTGTGGAAGACTCCTGCATTGAAGCCTACTTGGTTGATTCACTGTGAAAAACAAAACACCAGCAGTCTGTCCATCTTTTTTTTACACTTTTTTGTTTATTTATTTTTCTGTATTTCTTTATGTCTCTGTGTTTTCTTATTATAAATTGATGTATTTTCTCCTTTCTTCATGTTGAGATCCTTCTGCTTCCAGTATTTCAAAGGGCATCCTTGTACCCATCCCGCCAATCTGTTTTTTTGTCTTTATCTTTCAACTCAGAGGAATTTCCAGTTAGCCATCTCCAGTTGTTTTTTTCTCTGCCAGGCATGCCTTGGGTTGATTCTGAGTGCAGAAAATGTATTTTCTCATAACAGATGGCTTTAAATGCATAGATGAGTGTGCACAAAATCAGATGTATCCTATCACCTTCCCTACAGTGAAGTCTCAGAAAAATTCCTAGGCTTCCTCCAAATGACCCCAAAAATTAAAACCAGAATTATGCCATTAAACCACAAGCCCCTCTTCATTACCAGTTTTGCCACCTTTACTGATGATGCTGACTATTCTGAGCTTTCCTTTGATGTGGTTGTGCTGCTTGCAGATATTTTTTTTTTTTTGATATCCAGAAACATATGTCAGTATAGAGGACAAAAGCATGTTAAGCTTCCAGTATATCGGTGCATACTTTTTTCCCTTTTACGATCCTTTGTTGTGAAATGATACATCCGGGTGCAGCTGAAGCCCCTGCGCCAGGTAGCTGCAGGACTCAGCCTAGCCTCTAGAGACCTCTGGGACAGAGGGAGACCCCACTAAAGCGAAGCGCCAACGGTCAGTCCAGTTTCACTTTTGAAGGTGCGGAGGCAGGAACAACATTCTCTCTCTTTCTTTATAGGTAAGCCTTCAAACTAGTCTCACAGTGATTACTACCAGTTTAAAATACTGTGGATTTTTTTTAACCTCATGATGATATAAGTTTAGTTACGATCAACAGAGAACTTGGAGCCTGTTATTTTGTTCCTTATGCACGTGGACTTCCACTATTGTGCTATAGAAGACAAACACGTACATTTTCTAGCATATTCCTCCTAGGTGCACATGCTTCTGTGCTTCTCTGAACACCATCCCTTTGAGTTAAAATCCTTTGGAAGGGTGTATGTTTTGCTATGATGAAGTCCAAAATAGGAGTTCTAGCCTGTACTACTGTGACTTCACAGTTTAGCTCTGCAGCTCCTGGATGTTTCCCAGAAAAGCAATCTGAAATCATAAAGGACCTCCAGATTCTCCAAGTCTGCCTAGAGTCTGAGCTATACTAAGGTAACTTTCTTCCAGTTTGGGAATTATATAGAGCTCTCTCTCCACGTATCTTTAAGGCCTGATCCAGTAGTGTTAACAGCTTGATTCAATCATTAACAGGAAATTGCAAAATGACAAGCAAGCTGCTACAGAGGATAACAGTTTGGCAGGGGGTGGGAAAGGAACAGCTGACTCATCCTATTTAAGATGAAAGCCTGAAGCAAAGGAAACCCAAGTACTTCTGGAGCAGGTGAGCAGCACCTGAGAGTTGTTGCTGTTGATTTATTTAACTTAGTGCTGGGCTGCAGTATACTTGAGGTAAGCCATTCTTACACTTGTGCTGTTAGCATGTGCAGCCTATTTTTCTGAGAAAAGGGAATTTGAATGATAGTTGGAAATACTCTTTTCCCCTACATTTCTGGTAATGTGAACAGTGAACTAGTAGGTGAAGGTCTGTGTCTCAAGGAAATCTAAGGAAGCATGAAGTGTACAAGGACTTGGATAAAAACTTGGTTTTTAGCCAGTAGCTCAAGTTAACTTATTAACTGAAAGGTTAAAAAGAAATTAAAAAAGCTGTTAATTATGCTCTGTAGAAAAACTGATAAGATTCTCAGGGATCTGATTCAAGCTCAACTGTTTCGGTACTTTCAGCTCAGAAAGAAGAGGGGTAGACAGATGTTTGCTTTTCATATACAGGCTCCTCAGTGTGGATGAGCTCAGTGAGCAGCAGAGGTTATCTCTAAAAAGCTATCAGGATTCCTCATAGTGGGAAAATAATATTTTGCTGCATTATTTGAGTGAAATTGCCCTTTCATTTTTCAAGAGTAGGTAGCTGCTGGGAGGGTGCTTCATCCTGCCCTCTCAATATTACTGGCTGCCCTTTCACATACACTCAGGCCAGATGCTATGGGCAAATTCTTGCGGATCTTCTTTCTTACTCTGTCCATTGTCTCTTTCTCTTCTGCATCTCTGCAGGCAACATAATGATAAGGGCAGGACAGACAACAGGGCAGCCTGCCTCATCTGCAAATGCATGTTTACGTACTCCTGATATATGCTGAGAGGTTTTTTTAGCCATGGAAATGAAAAGTATCCTTCTTTTATTCTGCTCTTCATTGACTTGACTCACTCATTTTATATCCATCCAACATAGTTACACTCAAGACACTGATCTTTCTAAAGGTGTAATGCCTTCAAACCAGAAAGCACTGCCCAGCATCTTGCTGAATTCCAGCTTTCCAAAAAAAAGGCAGTTAGTAAAGGCTTAAAAACATCTTAGCTCCTTTGAGGAGAATGGAGACTTAAAAGCTAAAGAGAATAAAGACACTCCTTAATGCACTCAATGGTACGTATCGATAATGCTATCAAATTAACTCAGCCTGGAGCACAGCTAGAGGTGAAGCTTGGTAGCACTCGAATTCTATCAGTCTGCTTATTTTACATGAGCCCAGTGCTGGTCTGAGCTGACATAGCCTCTAGTTCCTGTAGTCATGTGGATAACAGAAAGACATTTCATACAGGCCAATGAGATATGCATGCTCTAGCAATTTTTGTTAGAATTTTATTAAATTTCAGGGGTGAAAAAAAAGGAGACTTTGGTTGAAAAAAAAATATTTCAAATATTTTGCTGGGATCTAGTGCTTTTCTGGGATCAGACAGGATGATCAAATAGAGTTTATGCTTTCAGGAGAAATGAAGGAGGCCCAGTTATCAAACATTTCCCTCGCCCTGTTATTCTGGGAGAATCCTCTCTTCTGGAAGCACTGCATCAGTTGCATCTAGCGACACTAAGTGCTCTATTCCATTTAGTTTCTCATATAAATACTTTTTGTGCCACATGGAACAAAATTAACATAGGTTAATCAGTAACCAATGATTCCAGTAGCAGCTGAACTGTCTCTCATATGCTCCCAGCTGTAAGTAATCTAAATCCTGCCTTTTTCTTTTATGTAGGTACTGATATATTCCATACTGCTGAGTCTTCCAGCAGCAAATGAAGACTATGTATATGCTCCTCCTTTTCACTTTCTATTTGCTTTTGAAATCCATTGGCACCAAAGAGGTTATATTTGGTCATAATAATTTCATAGAATATCAAGTGGGCAACATGAACCTGATTCTCTCTGTCCCACACGGTGGGTCAATGGAACCCAAAGACATCCCTGATCGAGAGGCTGCTTGTTGGGATGCAAAGACATCCTCTTGTATTTTTTGTCATGAGTGTCCTCCTGGAAGTATCCAAAGTTATAAGAAATGCAAAGTGTCTACCAAACAAGACAGGTATACTATAGAGGTGGCTCAAGCTCTTGCTGAAGAAATCGACAACATTACTGGTGGCTTCTTCCCACATATCATTATAAACCACCTTCAGAGATTCAAGATGGATGCTAACAGGGCAAAGGAAGAAGCCTGTTTTGGAATTCCCCAAGCAGAACAGGGGTGGGAGGAATATATGGGATTTTTGACCACTGCAAAAAGACAGATGACAGAGGGCCTGATTCTGGATATCCGTGGACAAGCACATCCTGAACGATGGATAGAATTAGGTTACACTCTTTCCAAAACTTCTCTTAACTCAGTCAACTTTTCTGCATCACGTTCATCAATTAGCCATCTGGCCAGTCAGCTAGTCAATGTGTCTTCTCAGACTCTGATTGCCGGGAACAGAAGTCTGGCCAAATATATTGAAGAACAAGATAACAGTTATGTCTGCGTGACTTCTCCATCCAATACTAGCCCAAATAATGGGAGCTATTATAGTGGTGGATACATAACAAAGACTTTTGGTTCCCTTAGTTCTGGTACTGTTGATGCCATTCAGCTTGAACTACCCCAGTGGGTGAGAGCAGCTGAAGAACGTCCCAGATTTTGTAAAGCACTAGCAAGGGCTGTAATGAAATTCCAGCAAACTAACTATGGCAGCCAGCACAACCGTGAATTTCTTCCGTGCTGAAAGATGCTGTCCTGTAAATGTAACTTTCCATAATACAGTAATGATCTGGAACAATGGAACAGCTGGTACACTTGGAACATTTAGGCCTGCAATATAATTGTGGATGATGGTGGAAAGAAACTAACCTGCAAAGGAATACAGAGACATCTACATAGAGAAAATCCACAACTAATACCAATAAGCCTGTTAATACACAGCTTTTTCTCCAGCATTGAAAAGACTTCTTGAAAATGAGTGGGTATATTTGGAAGCATCACTTGCCCGGTATTCTGCTCTGTGCTTAATTTCTTTTCAGTAGCATTCTCTAGCACACAATAAACAGCTATTCTTCTAATTGAATTCTGTGCAGTGTCTTAGTAGATGGTCTGTTCAAAGAAATGAAGCATCTCTGCTTTTCTCATGATGCTTAAGAAAATAGGATTGTCTTGTGTAATATGTTTTGGGGTGGGACCATTTTCCATTTGGTGTTTATAAAACCCTAAGAGTTTGAACTCTTCAAGTAAACAGTAATGTTGAGCAATGACACCCAGTTTGAGCTACTTCAGGTTTTGTTAATTTAATGAAAACTCGGCATTACAATTCTGAAATCTTGTCGCAGTTTAAATAGCATAACAGTAAGGTTGTACCTGGATGGAAGGCTGCTAAAGATAATACATATCATGCATTTTTGACAGTTATCCTTACAGCATGGTTCCCTCGTGAGAGCTGGTCCATTGATTTCATTCAGCATAGGATTAAACACTTGGTTGTTACTGGGAATAGTATTACATTGTGGATGGGCTCTTCTGCACCATGGAGAATATAGCGGCATAAATAGACATGAGTCTATTTATGCCGCAGTAGACAATCAGCTCTTGGAAAACATGGGCAGTTGATAAGGAAAACCAAAAGGAGCAGACAGGAAGACTGAAAAGAGTAAAATTAATAAATTAAGAACCTATGAAATCCTATCAGTGCTAAAGGTTTGGTAAAAATGAAAGAATGAGTTAATAGTTCTGAGTAAGTAAATAGTTAATCAACTGAAGAGAAGCAGGATTTCTGCATCTTGCAGCCACAGTAAAATACTTTAGTTCTAACTACAAATAGGGACAGTATCAAAGAGAAAATCTTGCATGACTACGAAGCAGAAACATAAGAGCAATGGAGGAGGAGCTCTCTGAACCCGAACTGTTCACTTTTAATAATTTGAAGACTAGGCATTTGCGGGTAACTGGAAGAGAGCTGACATAGCTGTCTTTCAAAGGCAAATAGGACTCATGAAACTGCAGGGTGTTGCCTTTCATGTGCTAGCTGCTAAATCCTGGGTCAGATGAAGGGAGCACATAGTAAATGAGGGATTACATTTTATCTGGTGATACTTGGTTTGTCAGACAAGCTAGATTTTAGTTTTAATCACAAGGTTAATTGTGGTTATGTAGTGGGTTGACCCTGGCAGACAAGAAGCACCCACGCAGTTGCTTGCTTAGTTGTCCCAGTGGGAAAGGGGAGAGATTTGCAAGAGCAAAAGTTAGAAAACTTGTGGGTTGAGATAATGAGAGTTTAATAGGCGAAGCAAAGCTGCATGTGCAAACAAAATAAAGTACAGAATTCATCCACTACTTCCCATCAGCCGGCAGATGTTTAAACATTTCCTGGGAAGCAGGGCCTCAGCACGCATAATGGTTACATAGGAAGACAGATACCATAACCACAAATATCTTGATTTGCTCCTCCATTCCATAAGCCCTTATTGCTGAGCAGGGCATTATATGGAATGTAATTAGGTTCACCCCAGCCAGACCCTGAACAATCGATAATAGTATTTTTTTAAAAAAAAAGCAATATTACCCCAAAATCCATCATACCCCTATAACAAGTTGAAGACAGGTCTTTGCAAGTCATTGTATATTCAGCTTATCAGATGACAGTCTTTCCAAGAAGGCCAGCAGATCAAACACCATTCATTACTAGTAATACAGAAACCCCATTTTTTCCCCTGAAATAGTAGGTATATGGCACTAGTTACATGAACTATCTTAAATACTTTCCACAGTGAGAGACTTGGCAATGATTTGTACCTTTAGTGAGACAAAGGATGATAGAATATGTATTCTGTGACCTGTGCCATGTTGTGGCAGTGTCTGGGATGCTGAAATGCCAGGAAGGATTCAGGGAATCATGACTGATAATGAATTGAATATGAGCTCAGCATGTAGTCTTCTGGTTTAGAGGGTGAACGTGCTCTCTGAAAGCATAAGCAAGGAATTAAGAGGCAGAAACAGCAGGATATATTGACTTCTTTTTGTGAATCTGATACTTATCTGATTGTGAATGCAAAATGGAGATCTGACACATTACACGCTTAAAAAAAAATATAACTACTGTGGTGGAAAGGCTTAAAAAGGCTACAGAAATCTGCCTTGTAGTGACTCACAAAGCTCAAATTACAGTTAACTTTGCTACCAAGAGTAATTGTGAGGCTGACAGAGCCTGTTTAAAGAAGAATGCTGTCTTTAATGGTATCTTTAAATAGGGCTATTTCTCATTATTTGAACCTAGTTCTCAATCTTTCTTCTGTCTTATCTCCACATGATTAACAAGGGAATCTAAATGAAGACATCTGACTAGGATACTGTGGCATATCTTTGCTACCTGCGGAACATCCCATCCTCTCTTTGCCTAGCTAAGGACACAAAAGTTCTTGAAATGAGAGAAAGGTTAGAGCAGTACCTCGAGCAACACAGCTTGTTCTTCAGAGGAATCTGTAAGGCTAACAAAAGCAGAATTTTTGCAGATTTATGGCTCTGAATCTTTAAGCAGTTAATCACAGTAAGGTTCTTTTACTTCTTAACCATAAAAAAGTGGAGTGAGATGGGCTTTTCTGTGAGGATCTTGTTATAACCATACACTGTCTTTATTAGAATTCTTTATCTGCAAGAATGACTGGACTAGAAATAAAGGTTTGATTTCTAGATGTTCTACTTAATCGTGAAATGTATTTAAATATAATTAAAAATTAAAAAGAAACAGAGAAAAAATGAAATAAGGAGCCTGTTAATCCATGTCCTGAAGATGAACACTATGTTTATTTGTCTTGACCCTGTTCTCCACCTGTCTGCGTTGTCTATCCAGTGGCACTTGGTGCCTCAGCTTTTCTCTTCTGAAGACCTTGGAAAATAAATTGCAAAATTTCAATAACTAAATAATATATTCAGGTGAACAGACCAATTTGTTACTGTTTTGTAACAGCACGGACATAAGAAAATATTTACTGTGTATGCAGCTTATAGAAAAAGCCTGATCTCATTTCATTGTAAATCCATTGCAGTGCCATTGGCTTCAGTGTACTTCAGTGCTCCTAATTTGCCAAGGCACAAGAAACTCTGTGTTTTATTTTCTTCTGGAAGAAGATGAAACATAGATTTCCAAGCACAATAATGTCAGAAGAATAGCGTATGTGACAACTATTTGAACATTGTGCCCCCAAGTTTTCTGTTTCCCGAGATACTCTGTAATACTGCACGCACAAGCGTTAACCCATATGGATTTGAATGCAGAGTACCCTATTCATCCACCTAACTAGCCATCTAGATGTTAGAGTCTCATCCAAGCTAGTTTTCTAGGCACCCTCTGTAGAAAGAGATCACCACCTCTACTAGGGGTGATTCTTTCCATCCTGTGATAGGCGGGATAAACACCTGTGGACGTTCTGGTCTTTCTCTGTAGATGGAACAACCAGGAAGGCCTTGCTAGGCAGCTTGCAATAAATCAAAGCAATAGTACCTATAAAACAGTATTAACTTACAATAGCCAAATCTTTGCAGAAAGAAGAATTAACTTTTGGGAGCTGGCTTAAAGAGTTGAGTCTGAGCAAAAAGCTAATGAGGTGAGATCAAATAAGCAGTCCCAGGCAGAGCTACAGGTTGGGCAGAGAAGAGATTGAGAGCAGCCCTGTGGAGAAGGACTTGGGGGTGTTGGTCAATGGAAAAAT
>JANRGW010016680.1:0-12847 GCA_024733675.1 Psilopsiagon aymara | reverse complement strand
GGGAGGGGAAGAGGGAAGCTTAAAAAATATTGCCATGCCTTTCGTAGCTTTGAATATTCTTTCTGAAAAAGTTTGGCTCTAATTGCATTTTTATCACCTGCTTATGTTTTATTGTCTTTTTTAATGCCTCATGATTTAGCGTAATGTCAATCTATTGCTTCAATTAAATCTTTCCAAGCTCTATTATAATAATAGATTCATGCTCATTTTCTGCTGTATTGTCAAATATTTTTCATATAAAATTTTAAAACTTAATTTCAGGCTTTGCATAGTTGCATGGCAGATCTGTTTCCAAATGCATTCTCTTTGGTTTTCATTCATCTCAGGTCCTGTTTTTCTTTAATCAGTGTCACTACTGCCTGTGCCTTGAGCATTAATATAAATTATTGAAAACACTCATGTGAATGAAAGATCCTAAGAAACTCCATCATAGTGCTCAGGTCTCTGGTTAAAATTTGCCCTGGTGTAGCTGATGTTCATTAATAACTGCCCAGATGCTGCTTTATGCTTCCTGATAATTGAGTCTAGATCTATAATTGCAACTGTTCAAATCTGTGATTGGCATGTTACCTCCAGGGCATTGTGGTGCTGCAGTCATCACTCCAATGGGTCTCGAAGCACTTCCTATATCAGGTAAATGCTGGTTTCAAAACCAGCAAAGAACCACTTTGGCTATGCAGTGTGGAAATTTCAGCAACATTACTGCTAAATATTGTGTTCTAGGTGCTGAAATGATGCTGTGCAAGAAGCCTTGGCACTCAATTAGATATTTGAAAGCTCAGCCTTAACACTTTGCATATAAAAGTTTAAAAATATGAAGTAACAATGAACTAAAGGCAGTGAGAACCTTGCTGTGTGAACATTTTTTTTCGGATTTCATGAACAGGCTAAGCTGTAACACAAAGTTTTCAAAAGCCAGAAGGGAGATGATCTGAGTTTTAACTTTCTTTTTCCTGTTTACTTGTTTGATTTTGTAGAAACAGAGTCATGATTTTTAGTCCTTGGGACTGACAATTTCAAAGCAGCTGCACATCTCCAAGTATTTCACCTTCTTACAGAAAACCAGGGCATCTGTACAGGATTTGTACACTGCTTGAACTGAAGCCAAGGCAAAGACCTGAGCAGAGTTATTTTAATTTTTGATCCCTGGTTGGTGTATTATCTTTTCTATACAATTAAAAAATTGATTTCTGCACATAGAAAGGATATCTAATTAAAGACTTTCTGTGGTAAGCATTATGAGCACTTCCAACTGTGCTTTGATACAAGGAGAGTGGGGGCAAGGATTAATTGATTTGTTGAAGGCTGGTGAATGTAAGGCAGAGTTTAGAGACAAGGTTAGAATTTACTGCTCACTGTGGCTTGCTTCTGCTGCAGGAAAAATTGGGAAAAAATACTGAAATGGAGTCAGAGATTCATTACCTGTGAAAAGATATTTGAGAAGGAAAGCAAAGAATAAACTACACTTTTGAATAAAAAGAGAACTGTTATGCAAGCCTGATTGCTGTCTGTTTTAATAAAAGACAATTAAGTTAGTAGACATCATATATTTTGATAGTGAAATTTAAATTTTAAAAAATTCAAGAAAACTGTATTTTCTGTCTAAACTTCTCAGCATTTTGAGATTTTTGTGTGCTTGCATATTTGTATATTTGCCTACATATGGGTACGCAAACAAAACGTACATGTATAAAGAGCATTAAAGATATCAGGCCACTTTTTGTTCTCCAGTCAGCAAAAAGATTGATTGCAAAAAATCAGATGCTAGGAATTGGTGACTCCAGTATCCTTTCACTACTCTTTAATCCAGCAAATTGATTTTATTTCCAGCCAGTGAGACTGACAGGGTGATATTTTGCCACGTATCAGTGTCTACCTTACAAAGTGAAGCTTATGTGCTAATGCTTTAGGGCTGCTTTGCATTTGCAGACCACCACAGAGTATCCAGAAGGGAGAGTAATCCTATTCACTAGTCCAGATTATCACTTCTCATCTAGGCTGCTGAGGATGAAAGACCAACTAGTAGTTCAGTGGGTGCAAATTTCACTGCAGACTAAAGCTAATCTGAAGGAGATGAGAGCTTGCTGAATATGCCTGATAAACTCTTTTTTTTTTTTTTTTTAAATATGATTTACATTGCTAGAGCCTATTACTGAGACTATTACTGCATAGTAATCTTTTTGTTAAATGCAAAAAGCAGCTTAAATTCTTGCTCTTAAAAGTCTTCAGGAGCCCCTGCCTAGGCAGCTGTTCAGTGATACTGATGAGGTAGTAAGATTCAGACTGATAACAGAGAGGTTGTACTTCTCTGTGTGGAAAGTTGCTGAAGTTACTGTAATGCTGGCGAGTATGTAGCATTTCCAACCCCCCAAAAGCTGAAATTTAGCTCTATTTCAGTATTTATGGAGATCTTGGAAGAACTGCAAGTCACATAACTTTTTAACTCTCATTTATATTTCCCCATAGCAGTAGCAGCACTTACCTGATGTAAAAATTATACTCACAAAACAGAACTGAACACCAAGCTTGCCTTTGCTATGCCATATCCAAGTTCTGCCAACTTCCTGAAGCCTCAAGATTATTGAGTTATGTCCACGGGCTCACTTCCTCACTCTAGTATGACAATATAAACTACTTGGCTGGTTTCAAGTAATTATTATTATTTTTTTTTTAAGTTTAAAGAAAACAATTCATTTTAAATTGCTATTGCTACTACATTTAGTTAAATTCTGAATTATCATTTTCATTGTTTCATTGGACATGATAACCTTTAAGATTTCAGAAGGAAAAACTGGTGATGTCTTTTACTATGCAAATCAGTTAAGAGTGCCAAGAAGGTGATTTACTTAAACATATAACGAAGGACAGTGAAGTGCCCATGTAGTCTCTCTCATCCTTAACACAGCTAATTCAGAAGGCTTGCTAAGAATTTTGCCCCAGTATAATGTGATTAATTTGCTTACATAACTTTCATATTACAGCTCATAGTTCTGTGAACCTGGGGTTTGCCTCACAAATCAGTAATGAAATATGACTTCTTTTCACCCCTTTCAATTAACTGATTTTGTTGTAATTAGTAGCAGTGTAATTCCTGTCAGTTTTGTGGATTCTTTTATATATTAATAAAACATCTCCTTACCATTATGCATCTCCACAGAAAAAAAGCTATGTTCACAGGTCAGTACAACATTGTCATTTATGCTGGTATATGCAGTCCTCCAAGTCTTTCTCTTTTCTTCTTGAAATAAAAGCCCAGGAAATAGTAAGCCCTGTATTAATTTTTCTAGTGCTATAAAATGAACATTGTTATCTCTCTTCTGGTCCTTAATTGGTGGTGGCTGCACTCCTTTCTTTCTTTAAAACAGCAGCCGATTCAATGGGAGGCACTAGTTTGACTACTGTGTCTGTGAAGTCTCAATGAAAGCAAAAGGAAAAAAAAAAAAAGGCAGCACAGGAGTGTGACTGGTTTAGAAATAATCCTTGGCTGCTCTCAAATTAATACTGAGCTGGTTTTATATCTACAGCAGTGTGTCTGTGCTGGAAGTAATGGAAATAATGACTGCTACTTCTCGTAACTGCTGAAGTGATCACTACTGTCTCTTAGCTGCTTTCTGGAAACTGGGGACCAAATATGAGTAAATACTAAGAACTCTAAATGTAAATAGAGATCTGTGCATCATTCAAAGAGGGACAATTTTGGAAA
Organism: Psilopsiagon aymara; assembly: GCA_024733675.1. Taxonomy (NCBI): domain Eukaryota; kingdom Metazoa; phylum Chordata; class Aves; order Psittaciformes; family Psittacidae; genus Psilopsiagon; species Psilopsiagon aymara. The sequence goes on along the minus strand of JANRGW010016680.1, from coordinate 9,144 downwards.
GAAAATAGGCTAACAGGGCAGATTTACATGCTTGTTCTCTTCTTGCCCCAGGCCAGAAATATAGTAGAAATCGCAGAAAAAATGGAGAGCCCTCCTGTCAGGAAATCTCAAGCCAAAATCCACAACAAGCTGACACTTCTTATTCCAACAAGTGTAGCTGCACTGATTTTGGTCCATCTTTGTATTTCTTTTAGCTTTAGGTCTCCTTTTATTTCAGCATCTTGCATTTTCAATGATGTTTGTTGCACCAGAGGACAATTTTTATGAGCTTTGCTTAGGCCCAGATCTTCTTTTTTTGGAAGAAAGTTAAACTCTGGTTAAACTCTGATTGTATTGTCTGGGTTAATTGTAATTGTGTACACACTAATAATCTGCCTATTTCCATATTATAAGCTCCTATTAGCATTTCATGTTAGTCTCCCCTGAATGTGAGATTGTTGCTTTCTTTATTTCTTTCTTTCTTCACAGAAAGTAATGTCCACTTTTTTTTTAACCAATACCCTTTCATTTCAGCAGCTTCATTTTTGCAGAGAGTGTGATGCTGCTTACATTTTTGTGATAGTTTTATGATTGATTTCCATTTCTTAATTAATAGAAAATTTAAAACCTCCTGAGAGTACTCATTCTGTCAGAGATGCAGGTGTTTTTCAATTGTCATCTTTCTGTTGACATGCAATGCTTACAGGCACACAGTAAAGAGCTGATTATCTTATTTTCTTTTAGAGTTTCAACCTTTGTGGAAGCTTACTTGCCCTTGTCTCCTCCTCAGCTTATTTTATTCTTAGCTCTTAGAATCAGTCAAGCTGTTTGGTGAGCTTTTCATTGGTGAATTATCAACTATTGCTGCCCTAGGAAAAATGCTTCTCTGACCATCCCTTCTTCATTTTTCCTGAATTTGGAAAGGTAAGCTACTTAAAGGAGCAGTGCTCAAGAATGTACATTATATACATGCTTTAGCTATTGCAACCAAGAAGGGTACTCCTCTGTGGGCTGAGTTACCCAGTTCACTGAAGAGGGTATATTTACAACTGTACTACGATTTGCATTGGTTTCTGGAATGAAGGCAAAAATACAACTTAAGAGTCAAAATAGAAAATAATAATTATCCCTTGTGTGTGTCCTGGGTTCAGCAGTAGCAGTCATTTTTCTCCTTCTCAGTAGCTGGTGAAGGTGCTGTCTTTTGATTTTCAGCCTAAGAACAGAGCTGATGGCACCAATGGTTTTAGTTGCGGCTCAGTAATGTTTACTCTGACCAAGGACTTTCTGAGTCTCATGCTCTGCCAAGGAGGAGAGGAAGCCAGGAGGAAGCAGGGACAGAACACCTGACCCAAACTGACCAAAGAGGTATTCCATGCCACAGCATGTCATGCCTGCTATATGAACTGGGGGCAGTTACCCGGAAGGGCTGGATCACTGCTGGGTTGGGCTGGGTATCAGTCGGCAGGTGGTGAGTGGTTGTATTCTCTTCCCTTTTTATTTCCCTTATCATTATTATTATTGGTGGTACCAGAAGTGGCTTGTATTATACCTTAGTTACTGGACTGTGCTTATCTCAACCCGTGGGAGTTACATTCTTTCAATTGTCCTCTCCATCCCTCTGGGAGTGGGTGGAGGAAGGGGGGGCAGTGAGCGAAGGGCTGTGTGGTTTCCGAGTTACTCGCTGGGCTTAAACCACGACACCTGTTATTACCTTAATATGCAAATGATGTTCTGAAAGTTTTAATGAATTAATAAAGCTTCTTTTCATCCTCCTGAAAAAGGATCAGTGGATCATCTAAAAACTTTCTCTCAATACAGGTTTCGTAAGTCCTGAAGTTGGAGACAGGTAATTTACAGATTAAAAATGAAATTAAATATAAATATAAATTAAAAATGAAAGAGTGAGAGTCCTAAAAAAGAAGCTAAATGTGTCTCTTTCAGTATGATCTTGCTTCCTACTTTGGATTTTTCTCTAGAGAATTGGTCTGCATGAATGTACAAGAATTTTTTTTTTAATAATTTTTAAATTCCAGTTTTAGCATAATCTTTAGGATGGATCAAATTCTAATTTCTTGGCTTTATTTTTTTTTTAAGAGTTCAGCAATAATTCTATTTAAATTGGTAATGCACATTTTGGAAATGCACTTTTTGGGGAAGAAATTATACAGTATGTACATTATTGCGGAAAAAAAATGGCTTTGGAACATATTGTAGTTGTTCTTTGAGTGATTTAAGCAACAGATAACAGAATGGCTATGTTTGCTTTCATTAATACTTGTTTTGTTTTATTTTCTTTCTTTACCTTTTTGGCAGGACTAGGCTATAGTTATAAATTCATTCTTGATAGATAATATCTCTGGGAGCCATGCAACCATGCTGAGAATCTTAGTTCTAAGTAGCATTATATCTAGCAAAAAGTACCTTGATTAAGATGAACTTTAATTAAGATAAATGGCGGCTGCTTAGTCATCTGTTTGGCACAGTGAGACGTATCTTCAGACTAATGCTAGAAGTAATGAAAGTTTTTCATTTTCTTAGTGAAAGCATAAATTAGGTTTTTGCAGGATTGTTGCCCACCTGTCCTGGTAAGTGTACACCTGTTAGAAAGCAATATTAAGCAATTTCATTATACAGATTTTCCTCTGTGGTGAAATTGTATCATCTTCCCAGTTATCCTATAAGGATGCCAGTCAGCAATATCTGTTCTAGGAATAATATTATTTTATTGAAGTTAGGCTTAATTGCTACTGATGCAAATAGTCTTCCTTTCCTAATTCATAGAACAGTTGAGGGATGGCATTTTTTGATTTCTTTAGGAAGATGAGCCATTCAGAAATCAAAATAAATTGTTCCATGGAGAAAACCTCAAAATGTATACAATATTTAGGTTTAACATTTCATATTTCTCAGCAGCATCAAACATATCAACATGAATAATGGTCCATAAAGATACCATTTTGTCTCTCCATCTATAGGTAAGCTTGAGTATTATGCAATTAGAAACACTGGAAAATAACCAATTCCTTAATGTCAGGTTTAAACTGAATATCCTGACATTCTTCTGGGAGTAATTTAGAACAGCACAGTGTTACTCGTTTTAAACCAAAGCATTCCCAAGCTTCTGCTTAAAGAAATAAAGAAAAAAAGAAAAATATTATCTATATGGCCCAAATCTGCCATAGCAGAGTTACCCACACAAAAATTTTTTATTGAAAATTTGAGCTTCCAGGGTCACAGAGAAAGTCCTGTCCTTTTTCTGGTCTCTGGGTTATTCACCTGGTTCCATCTTCCCATCTGCTCAATGCCTCAGACTCTTCCAAGGATGTATACATGAAAGGTTTGACACCAAATGAGTAATGGAAAATAAAATGCCGCACTGTAGTAGACAAAATAATATGAAGATGCCAGTTACCTAACTTTTGTGCACTTTTATGGAAATGATGTTTTTGTTACCTGTGCATTTTGGCTGATGACATAGATTTGTTCTTAACCACATAGAAATGAGAATTAATGTTGGAATACAGCCAGATTAATGAATACCATTTCTCTTACTGACTTACAATGTTATCCCTAAAAAGGGGGTTCATTTCTCCTCTTGTGGGCAATTATCTTATATTTGAAATGTATGACTGGACAAACCATGTAATAAAAGTTGTATACAGGTTCTTCAGGATTCAAGGCAACTCTTTATTAAACCAGTGAAATTGATCAGTAGCTTGCAAAACAGAGCTTCAACCTGATTTTTTGGGCCTGATTTAGTGTCTTTGTTGAGAAGCAGATTATAACATTTCCTAACGTGTGTATGTACACTTCTGTGGTCAGGAAAAGAAAGCAGACTGTCAAATACAGAAAATAAAACCCTACTTCAGAAAGGCATACTTTCTATTATTAAATATTAGTAAGTATTAATATATTGAGTGTGTTGCCTTATCCACTGTGGTAGCATAATTTGAATCATTCAATGCAGGTTTTGCAACTCTCAAGGCTTGTTATAGTCATAGTATTAAATTTTAATTTTAATGTTTTCTTGATATTAGTATTGACACAAAGAAGTTATTAGGAGGAATCAAACAATATAGTTGTAGTCCTTGCTTCATATCTGATCTAGAAATAGCATTTTTCTCTTAGCTTTTCTTAATGCATATTGAAAGGACAACAAGGTTTTGCATTTTATCACACATATAATCTATCTAGGTAGGATTATTTAAGGGCTATTTTTGTACCATAGGCTTGAAGTAATTAAACAATTGTCAGTGGTGGTAGCTAACTCTTGCAAGATACTCTCAATATAGTTTTTGATGTAGTGTAGAGTAAAAATAATAAACCGATATTTTATCATTTAATAATGGAATATTTTCAGTCCACTTGATAGTGAGAGCATGTTATATACACTTCTGTTTTAAACAAAAAGCTAAATGTGCCAGAATTTTGTGAAAAATGCGTATTTTACTAATTTTACAGCTGTTTATTTTCTGATTTGCCTTTAATGATATACCATTTGCTACTAATTACTCTTTTTCTAAAAGCATTTTTTGTATCCAAAGACAACGATAAGGAAAAGAAACCATATAACTTGAAAAATAAGAACCACTGTTATTTTGAAGTATCATGAAGAGAAGTAGAAACCATTTGTGAAAGCTGCAAGTAGAAGAAAAAGAAATCCAAACATTTATATTTGACCTCATTTTCTTAGAAAATAACTGCAATATTTTCCCAGATTGCTTTATTCATTTGAAGTATTTGTTAAATATTTACAGTCCATGATTCACTTACAAAATGATATTGTACTGCAGGAAGCTCAAAACACCAAATAGCTTTCAAGTCTGCATAAATATTTACTGGCCTTAGTTCATGGTAAATGGCCATAGCTTCAGCATTTCCTAGGTCTTGGCATATTTTTCTCTTTTAAGTGAAAGACAAGAACACTAGCTACAGTTTTGTGCAGTGTGAGGCAGGTGCATGGGTAATAGTACAGTGTCCACTTAGTTTTATATGTTTTCTAGGCTTCCTATTTGTATCTACTTCATAAGCAATACAATGTAATAAAGGCAGAACACTTTTTGAAGATGTAGACCTGCGTCAGACAGAATCAAACTGACCTCAGAGGCAAGATATCCTGTACTTAAAAAAAAAAATATATTAAAACCTCTTTCTGCTTCTTGACCTCTAATAAATATCTGCAGCCTTCATCTTCCTTGCAGGAGCTTTTTAATCTTTAGTGCAGAGCAGCATTTGGAATTTGATTGTAGCCTTAAGCGCAAGTGTCAGTATTTCAGTGAGGTAAAGCTTAATCTCTCCATCTTAGAGAACCTATTTATAGAAGAGATGTGGTTTAGAAAGAAGGTTCAAAACAGCTGCATTTGCTAGTTCTATCAGAGACTCAGAAAACCACACCAAAATAAAATGGCTTCCCACCCCATTTCTCTGACCCCTTATTATCTGGGTTGTGTTGTATGTTTGGGGTTTTTTTGTGATGATTGTCCTGAGGTACTTGAAAGATTTACATTTTTCTGGGATTTTGGTATATCTGGTAGCCTTAATGGAATTCATGACATTTGCCAGGATACAGCTTACCTGGAAATGCTATGTATCATGGCCATGTCTAGCAAAGCCATATTTAATAAAGCAGGTTATTTTTAAAAGCATCAGATCAACACCTGTGCATATAGTTAGATGATGTATGCAAAAGCTTGAACCCATTAAATGTTCTACATCCTTTGTGCTGGGTACACTGCATATGCAGAGCAACCACTCAGCATATGCAAAGCAGACTGTGACACCTTGCAGTACTGCATATTCTCTACAGGCAATGTGGCCATAATTTCTAAATAAAACTTGGTGGGAGCCAGTCTTTATAGCTCCAGAAATATCTTCACAGGGCTGGAATATATGATGCTTCAGTTATGGGTGACCTATGGCGCTATAGAAGACAGTGAAAAAGCATGAAAGATACCCTTTAACACCTCAGTTGATACTAGGTTCATGCATGGGCACCAAAAATGAGATTCGTTGGAAGACCAGCTGATAAATGCACAGGCTGATTACAGAAATTCTGCTGGAACTTCCCATGTGCTAGTCATAGAAGGATACACAATGCATCCTATCTAGATCTGGATATGTAATGTCCGTTTTCCACATATAATCCTACTGACTTCCTATGATGTGTGTTGTGAATTTTTTTTTTTAGTACAGTCTATATTGCATTAGTTTGATACATATGAGCAAAAACAAGTATTAACTGAAAATGGCCTTGTACTTAAATCTTTTAACTCGGGAATAGAATAATGAATAATCACTTTATAAACTTATTCTCATGATATAATAAAATACTGTTGTAATTAAGCAGAACAAAGAATGATACACTTAGAATTGAAAAAAAAAAAAAAAAACGTGATTTATTGGCTGTTTTACAAAAACTAAAGAAATATAATGTAACATTGTAAGAACATTTATGGTTTGAAGCTACATTAGCACACATCTTGTTTTCTGGGGCCAGAGGTTTGTTTTAGTTATATTTATTTGTTTATTAGTTTAATCTCGTATTCTATTTGTGCTTCCCTCCTATTCTTGGTAGTGGGAGTACATGATGTGCAGAGGATGGCTGGAAAGCTTTACTTTCAGCTAAAAAAGAAAAAAAAAAAAGCTTTTTTCTTCACAAGGTACAGGACATGTTTTTGCTTATAGAAGCAGTGTTACAAAAAGTGCCATAATTAAGACCATGAGACATAAAAAAAGTGCCATAATTAAGATCCTTCTGCAAGAAGGCTGGGCCAGGTGATTCTTGTTCTTCTTGCTTGCCTGTGTAGTAAAGTACTAAATTAAAAAACCAAGTTACCGTAAGCAGATGTTAACTAAAACTGCCAGGAGGATTTTCCTGAAACAAAGTACTTTCAATAAAAGGCTAAAATTTCAAAAATATTTTTCATTATATTGAGACTAGTATTTAAAAAAACATCAACAAACCTGAAAATCAAGGGTTTTTTTTTCTCCAATTCCACCAAGTTAGGGGGTTTGAAGACTTCTGAAAGATAATGGCGAGACTGGAAAAAATATTGAAAAATGTCATCAAAGGCAAAATATTTGAGGAGAAATTACCAATACTTTTAGACATCCTGGGGATTTTTAATTGCCAGCTTCTTTTTATCCTTCACTACATTGGTATACATTGATTTTCCAAACTGCTACTGTTTCATGAACTTCAACAATACAGTTTTTCTGAGCTCTGATGATTTCCTAACGCATCAGTTCACCTAGGTGAACTGCTTGCACATAAGCTTTTTCCCTCATCTCTAGGGCATGCCAGTTAACAGATCATCATTTCAGGAACACACAGTGTCTGAGCTGTATAGCAGAGTTTGCTGATGATTTAAAAACAAGTGCCCAGCAATTTGGGTAGCAGAAGTAGAGTGGCCTAGACAAAGCTATGCCCCCAGGAAGCTGTCTTTAGGATTTGGATCAATTGCTTTTCAGAATTAAAGTCTTTTGCCAGGAATGTCTGCTCCTGTTTCCCCTCTGAAAAGGGGAGCTCACTAGCAGTCAGTTCCTTGCAGTCTTTTCTGGTTCGTTGCCGAGAAAACATCTCCAGTATTCCGTGCCCTTTGCATTTTAATCTCCTGTGTATGTTTGCATTGTCTACTTTTCCTTTCATGCTGGGTTGTCCATGCCCTCCTCTTTTTCTCCTGTATAAAATTGCCTTTGTTTGGGTCACTCCTTTTATCCCACCTGTATCAGACTAGAGCAAATAAGGATTTACAGTATTTATTTTCGATTCCAAAGTTATTGATACATGCATGGGATCATGTCATCTGTATTTTGCTTGCTATATATAATTTTATAAAATATTTTAGGATAGCACAATATCTCAGAGATTTTTAAACAGTTTAGCCATAATACAATTAATATGTCTTTTTTGATGTTTTTTCTTTTGTCTATCTTTTCTGGGTGAAGTGCATATGTGTACACAGGCATTTTATTCTCTTATGGCACATCTCTTTATGGTTTTGAATGTTCATGTTGGCTAGAATAGCATTAACATTACTGCGATAAATTTTTACAAGGTCCACATACGTTATGCAGTTGTGGTAGTTGCAATATTGTAGCATCAGCTGGTAGATGATTAGCTACACAATTAAAAAAAAAATAAGATCTAGCTTTACATTGCATGATAAATTGATATGGAATCTAAAATTCTCTGTGGTTAAATTATAGAGGAAAACATCAGAAAGAATCTTACTGGTTTTCACTTCTATAACAGAAATGGCATTTGAGAGCAAATTCCATGAGAAACGACCTGTATCTTCGTTGCTTCTCTGAGCAGTCAAGCACTGGAAGGTGTGCCTGGCTAATATTTTTGCCCGCTCTCAGGAGCTTTGAGTGGTGATTGTTGATCCAAGGCCTACTTTCATTAACTTTCACGATGTAGCAATGTTAATAAAGTTCAGTTATTGGTATAAATAGTCATTTAATTTACACAGGTTGAGACTGTGACAGATGAAATGAGAGCTGGCTGTTTGACCGACTGGTGATGCGATTTTGTTGCTGTTGTGATGGAACCTTGTATGTTCACATCAGACTCACAAGGTTTTGTACTATTTCTAGCTTTATTCTGAGAGTATTTTTGGAGTAATTTTCACTGTCTGTTCTAAACTTATCTGATTGTCTCAATAAGCGTGAAGCACAGCAGCTGACATCTGTGGGTGCTTTGCCTCTCACAAGCAATCAGCTAAAATCAACTCAAAAAAGAGAAAAGCATCTGTCACAGCACAGATTTAGTAGAAGAGCTGTGGGCTGCAGATTTGTTTAAATGAGTGAGGAAAGGATGGGAAGAAAGAAGTAAAGAAAGAATATTAGGGATTTTGGAGGGGGTTCAGAATAGCTATGTTATTCAAACCTAATAATGCCATTATTTCACAGTTTTATGCGTAATTTTTTGCTTTAAAATACGAATTGTTTCTCCTTCCAGTTAGCCCACAGTGTTTTGGATGTTTTTGTTTGGGTCAGTAGTTCAGAGGTAAGGAGATGAATAAATTAAATGCTTTCAGGATGGGAACAGTGGTTGAGGTTTTAATTGGACCCTTAGCCAGGGGAAAATATAAAAGGAACACCAATGAATGTTCTTAACAAACAATAATAAAATCCCCTACTTCCCCCCCCCCCCCCCCCCCC
>JANRGW010016676.1:0-27308 GCA_024733675.1 Psilopsiagon aymara | reverse complement strand
TTGCACAAGTCCAGGTAGATGACATCAACTGCTCTACCCCTGCCCATCAGTTCTGTAGCCCCATCATAGAAGGCCACTAGAATGGTGAGGCAGGATTTCCCCTTATTGAAGCCATGCTCGCTGTCACCAACCACCAAAGAAAACAGAACTTCTCACCTAACTACAGACTATGGTATATCAGAATGAATGTGTAGATGAACCTACAAGTACTTCAGGAACAATAAAAACAGCCAGTGTGGATTTTTCAAATACAAACTATGTAAAGCCAAGCTAATCTCCTTCTTGGACAGGATAACTGAAATACTGATGTGGTGATTTTCTGGGGTAGATTTAATTTTCTCTACAGTATCTGATATGGAGCTGTGCTCTGGGTTTGTGCTGAAAACAGTGTTGGTGGCACAGGGATGTTTTAGTTGTTGCTTATCAGCACCTACATGGAATCAAGGCATTTTCTGCTACTCATCCCACCCCACCAGCAAGTAGACTGGGGGTACACAAGAAGTTGGGAGAGAACAGAGGTAGGACAGCTGACCCCACCTGATCAAAGGGATATTCCAGACCATATGGCGCCATGCTAAGTATATAAAGCTCTGGGAAGAAGAAGGAAGTGGGAAACAATTGGATTGATAGCATTTTGTCTTCCCAAGTAATGGCTACACATGAGAAAGCCCTGCTCTCCAGGAGATGGTTGAACACCTGCCTATTGATGGAAAGTGGAGAATGAATTCCTTATTTTGCTTTGCTGATATGTGTGGCTTTTCCTTTACCTATTAAACTGCGTTTGTCTTGACCCAAGGGTTTACTCAGTTTTCCTCTTCTGATTCTCTCCCCCACCCCACTGGGGAGAGTGCATGAGCCACTGTATGGTGCTTAGTTGCCATATGGGGTTAAGCAATGACACTGGGTAAGAAGCAGAAGAAATGTGCTCTATCTTGAGCTTTTTAATATTTTCCACATTAAATCCTCACAGGAAAATGAGGGAAATGTCATTTAGACAAAAAAAAAAAAAAAAAAAAAAGACAATGTGTGTCTGCTGTAAAAGCTGTTCTAAAAGAACAGTTATCAGCACCAAATGGGGATTTTCTTTCAATCTGGCTCCCTCAGAGATTCCAGGCCCAACTCTGTTCAATATTTTCATTAAAATATTCATTACAAAGTAAATGGATAAAATTTGTAGATGAAACCAGGATGTATTAGGATTACAGAAGTGGGGAGAACAACTTCAGAACTCGAAACTGTCATAATAAATACATAATCCAGAATTAAAAATTATTTTTTTTTTAAGAAAATGTTCAGACCACAATGACTAGTAAAAAGAAATGAACACATAAAATGCCAAATGAGGAAAAGGACCTGCAAGTGTATTAGAAACAACCTGTGACAGCGCACTATTACTACAATGGAAGGAAAGGGAAAATCTCATGTTTTCAAGAATTCTTTTAGGAAAGATATGGCTGAGGATCATCTTCTACTAGTTTCCAGGGAGAATGCAGCTGAAGCAGTGTGAGAAGTCTTCAATTCCATACTCCAAAACATATGTAGTCACTCTGGAAAAAATACAGCTGAAGACAGCATGAAACAGAAGAGGGCTCAGAATGCATTTTCTATGAGGGAAGACCACAGAAAAAAAAATTTTCCTTCAGTCTGGGCAGGTAAAGGCTTGATAAATGTTCCAGTATATGGGAAAATTGTTCATAGCAAAGACAATGATTGTTACCAATTGTTCACGAGACAGAAAGACAAAAATAATGCAGTTTAACTTGCAGTAAAGACTATATAGGTTATATATTAAGAAAAAAAAAAGAAAAAAAGAGAGAGAAAACCCCCTTGAACAGGGCACCCTCAGAAAAAGAAATTCTAAAAAATGCACCAGATACAAATCCCTGTGGGAAGCTGTAGTACGTTTGGTCCTTCCCCAGTGCCAGGGGACTGAACTATGTAACCTTTGGAAATCCATTCCATCCTGCATTTCTAATTCAATGACCACATGATGCGCTTTAGCAAGGACCATTTATGGATTTTTTAAGAGTGCTGTAAGTGACATCAGGTTAGATAATTCCACCCTTTTTCAGAGTAGCATTTTCTTTCCCAAAGGCACCCCTTGCGCTTACAGATTACAGCGCTATTCAGCATAGCTAAATACAGAGATGTTGCCATAAAATGTATTTTGGATAATTTTTATAAGTATGAATACATGAATGATTAGTACAAAATCTGACCTGTTTTAAAGATGCTGAATTAATAAACTTTATATGAATAATCCCTAGCTTTGCAGGGCATGAATCATTGGATAAAATATTAAATAAATTAACACGTTTAAAATTAATTGCTTTTAAGTGGTTTTGGTGCTAGATGAGCTCACTACAGCACTGATTTACTGCACATAACTTCACCTAGTAATGTAACAGACACACACAACTTGGTATCGGATAGGATAATGCATTTTTTAAAGAAGAAATAACTGGATAAAAACAGACATGTCTTGACTACTTGTAGGAACATACACTTTTGAATAGATACCAGGTATGCTCACAGCACTTAAAGCATCAGAGACTGTTCTGATTTTCTAGGAAAACAGATTCTAGTTCTACAAACACACAGTACATGTCTATAGCTGAATGGCAGCAATTATCCGGTCTGGAGCTGAGGAAAACAGATGGATTTATTTGAGATAAACTTTAACCCTACCATAGAGAGAATAATACAAGTTTGAATATGGCATGGCCAAAATGGTGGGCTGAAAATGCATCTTCTAATGCAAGCAACATTGTATGAGCTCTAATTAATGTGAAAATTATGCAGAAAAGTGTGTGTGTGTGTGTGTGTGTGAAAAGCATGTGTGTGTCTGTGTGTTACGAAAAACATTAGATTGCTTGATCTTTTTTTTTACCCAGAGCTGAGAAACAGTCTCACGTAAGTACCTAATGCTTTGATACACAAGTATAGATGGCAGCATATTTCTCTATCAAACATGCAGATATGGATCTGTTAGAAACTGGAAAAGCTAACAGGATATCACAGAATACAGGTGAAAAGTATCACTGTTATTGACAATAAACCTCACTAAAATTAATTTTTACGAGCAATTTAGTATATCAAAGTGCAGTTACATTCAGCAAGTATGATTTTGTAGAAACAGCTTTGAATGTTTCCTGCATATTATGCCTGAAAGATTTTTTATCAAATTTGTTTCACTTGAAGAGTTAAAAAGACAGGCCAGAGGCTTCGCAGTAATTTCACCATTCCCATTCTCCCCCAGGATCTGGAATTCAGACTTGTCCTTTCTGCTCGTCCAGCATCATCAATACTGAGGCTTCTGCACCTGCGACTAGTGTGACAGCTCTGTGATAGTGGTGTGCACAAGCTACAGAGAAACCAGCTCACCCCTCCCCATGTGTGGCAGCACTGAGAAGGTGAAAAAGAGAAATGAGGTAAAATCTTCAAACAAAGGTGAACATCGCAGCACTTTCTACAAGAAACGACAGTAAGGTCAATACAGCAGGGTGCTCTGGGTAGTGAACAAATGCCATTTTTTATACCGTTCTAACATCTTCCTCACTATGCTGCTTAGATTATGTCATAGAGGCTATGGCAAAATATTGTAATGAGAACTGGTAAGAAAATAAAAATATTTTCCATCAACTGTTGGCAGAAAAAAAGGGTGAAAGAAGGGTTGGAGGAGAGAAATCTTAAACTAGTGTCATGGAAATAGTGTGATGTTCTGACATGTTTTGTTTGGTTGCTTTGTTTTGTTTGTTTTGGTTGTTTGTTTTTTTTTTTTTTGTGGGTTTTTTTGGTGGTTGTTGTTTTGTTGTTTTTTTTTTTTTTAATCTCAAAAGAATCCAAAGAAACTAACTTTTTGACTTAGGGAAAAGAAAATTTTGTTCATAATAATCCACATTCCAAATATTTGTAATTATCTAAATTGAGTTTCTGGTTTCTGCATCCTGACAATTTTCTTCTGGATTCTTCCCATCTTATTCCACACTGCATTCAGTTTCACTGCAAAGCTTTTGTTCCGGGAGTTGAGGAGGAAATGTGTGTCACTGTAGCTGTTGTTTCCTTAGAAGATGTAGAACCAACATCCTACCCCCAGTTAAAAAAGGCAATTTTTAAGTACTGCATGATACACTGCATGCATCCTGTTCATAGAAGAGGGACAGATGGATGAATAGCCTTTCTTGACCTGTACTCTGCCTTTCATGGTATAACCAGTCTGGACAGAATTTGCAGTGTGGGTGATTATCAGCCTGTCACCTCAAATACACCCAGGGGAATCCTTCCTTTGCTACTGCAGAAAAGTACTCAAATGGGTATGAAAGACACATTATTAAGGCTGTTTCATGTAAATTTACTGACAGTTGGACCAATTCATACAGTACCTAGAAGACTATGAATAATTAACTTTGAATTCAGGAATTATAACTGATGGGCAGAAGCCAGTAGTAGCAAAAGTTGATTTTTTTCGCTGTATAAACAAGGCCAGATGGGCGCAGGTGGAATGCATTTAAGTTGGTGCATTTTCCCCACAAGCACACCTCTAATTGATGAGGAAATTGCCCCATCCTTCAGAATTGCCTGGCATTTACTACTGCAATAAGCTGTACTTAGGAAGGAAACATTGCTTCAGACTTTCGTAGTTTCTCAGGTACATCCCATGTGCAGCCCTGATTATAAGTTTGGGCCTGAAGAAACATTACACCATTAAAAATGTAACAAAGATGAGATCAAATTTAAAGGGCACAGATTCCAATTTTGGTCTTCTACGAAATTCTCTGGGATGGAAGCTGTCTGGGAAGCATTGCAGAAGAATCTTACAATACTAATTGATTGAGCAATAAAATGGCAGATGAAATTTCGTACCAAAATTACAAAGTGGTGCACATGGGAAAAATAACCTTAACTATACACACAAAATGATAGGCTCTAAATAAGCTATTACCACTCAAGAAAGAGATCTTGGAGTTTTTGTGGATAGTTTCCTTCAAACATTGTCTGTATGCTCAGAGGAAAATGGCATTTTAGGAAAGATTAGGAAAGGAAAAGAGTAAAACAGAAAAATGTGTCCTGTTCTGTGTGCCTGTTTTTCAGAAAGCCATAAGAAGCAGCATAGAGAATAGTGTCAAGGAAGACTGATACATAGTATAGACTAAAGGATATAGGAGGACAGAATAGGATTCTTCACATTTGAAGAGGTGACAGAAGGGTGATATTATAAAGGTGCATGAAACTATGGATGATATGGCACGGTAAATGATTTTTAACTCCTGTTTTCTTAGAGAAATGAAAGACTGCTCAGCTTCTCATACCCTTCCCTAATAAACCTCCATCAGTTAACACAGGATACTGCTCTAAATGGACATTAAGTCTAACTTATAGGGTAGCTCTTAATTACATCAGTGTTACCACTTTATTCTCAAATTGAAATAATCCTAACTAATAACACTGTGACAATGTGCATAATCTGGTCTGGGTATTTTGCTTCCTGCAGGATGACCACTATAACCTCTCCTTTCCTGTTCAAGGTCTCTTGACACATCACTTTAAGGCTGACAAGTCAGCAAAGAATGATATTAGCATACAGCATGGTGGAAAGGAGTGGAACCAGTGGATAGACACATTTAAAGCCAAATTCATTGTACTACGATTGTTGCAGTCTAAACATAACGCTTATAATGAGAAGCGCTATTAAAAATAATTACCTGTCCTGCTTATCTCAGAATTTCCATGAATGAAAAATAAGCTGTAAGAACAAAAAGTCAAGAAAATTCCTGAAAATCAGTTCTACTACTGAAAGAAAACTGCATCTTCTTTTGGTGCACTTCTGATCTATTCAGTACTGCTAGTATCACTTGAAACGGTGATGCGAGACCATACCAAAGGGTGGAGTGTAAAAAATTCTACATAGATGATTTGTATTTTATTTACTTTTTATTGCCCACAAGAGCAAAGCACTTCACAAAAGACATAGCCTTGTCCCAGACTTTACAGTCTAATGGATCTATTTGACAGATATGTGAGCTACAACATTTCATAAGGCAAGAAAGGACTAAGAAAGGACAGGGTGTTGAGTCAATTGCTTTCTCCATCATTTATTTATTGCCAAAGCATTTCCAGTGACCACACAGCGAAAGCTGCAATGAGAACTGCATTTGAAGCAAGACTAATCTGAGTGACTAAATCCAGTTTGGGGATGGAACTCTATGACCAGATGGTTGCGCTATGGGGAAACTTTGTAGCACAGATATTTGCCTACTCAAAGGAGTTCATTTAGCAGCACAGGCACACATGCCAGGGTCAGGGTATTGTCTATTTTCACTGACAGTCACTGCCTCAGTGCACCCAGAACCTGCTGGTGGATCTTCATTGCTGTGTCTCTTGCTAGTAAAACTATCCTCCTCTTTTCCTCCTCTCTGTACTCCTAATTGTCTCAACCTGTCCCTGACAATTAGCACAGCTTCACTTTCCCTCTTTCTCAGTCAAGTCCTATTCTTCTCACAAATTTACATGTCTCCAGACACATAATGACATGTCTTTTTAATAGATTGCGTAACTGGGATTTGCATTTTGGTTTCAAGCAGATATAAATATGAATCAAAGTTGCTACTTCAGTATGTGGGCATTTACCACTACATATGCATCACAAACTCTCTCTATAGAGCAAAGTGTCTGCCTCTTTCATATTCTGCTTTTCCTCTGGGATTCCCATAAGGTGAATGCCTCTGGTACCTTCTTTGCAGTTTTATTCATCCTGTCTAACATACAGCCTTTATTCTTTCTCTAGCACAGATCTTCTCATATTCTTCTGGTTCATGAAGGATCTTTTAAGAAATGCAACTAGTCTAAGCACAAGACTATCTGACCAAGCAAATAGCCAAAGGTTTCCAGTCCTTGCCAGAGGGAAAAAGCATCATATTCATGCATCATCTGCAGCAGTATTCATTCAGCAGATCATCAGCTTACATTCTGAAGAGCAAGTCTTCTCTAGTGGTAGCCTCCAAGCACAGCCAATGCAAGCTGTTAAATGCCCTAAGGCAAAGTAAGCATTCACCACCAACAGCCAGTGCCTCTAGCCCATCACCTACCACAACCTTCACAGTCTGCCTGAGGGGAACTAGGGGGAGCCAGGGACCTCATTTCAGAAGCAGTTTCATGCAACACCTCTCCAGAAGCTCTAGGGGAGAACACCTAAACTCTTCCTTCTGGTATCCTGTTGGCTGGCAGCATACAGCTGTATCTGGTTTAAGTGGCAAGGTTGGGGCTGGGAGGGTGCATTGCAGAGGTGGACTCTAAGAAGACACAAGAAACTGACATCATGTTGAACAGAGCCAGTTTTATCCAACTCCAAAACAGACCCACTGCTTCCCAAAGCTGAGCATCCAGCGATGCTGGTGGCACCTCTGCAGTAACATATTTAAGAAAGGGTAAAAAAATGCTGCACAGCAGCTGGATGAGAGAGGAGTGAGAAAAATGGGGAAGTAACAATTCTGCAGACAGCATCAGTGAAAATGGAGGGAGAGCAGGTTCTTCAGGCACTGGAACAGAAATTCACCTGCAGCCCATGGTGAAGACCATGATGGAGATGACGACAACATTGCAGCCTGTGGATGACCCCACACTGCAGCAGCTGGAGATGCCTGAAGGAAGCTTCAGCCTGTGGAGAGTGAAGCGAGAGCAGGTTTTCTGACAGGAACTGTGGCCTGTGGAGAGCCTACACTAGAGCAATCTATTCCTGAGGACGGGTACACCACAGGGCAGACCCACACTGGAGCAGGGAAAAAGCATGAGGAAAAAGGAGCAGCAGAATAAAATGCTCTGGACTGTCCAGAATCCCCCATTCTTCATCCCCCTGTGCTGCTCAGGGGGAGGAGGGAGGAGCTATGAAAGGTGTGAAGTTGAGCCTGGTTAAGAGGGGGGTGTTGGGAGGGTATTTTATAGCTTTGCCTTTGTTTCTCATCCTTCTAATTGACAAGAAATTACACTAATTTCTCTCAAATTGAGTCTGGTTTGTCTGTGATAGTAACTGGTGAGTGACCTCCCTGTCTTTATCAGGAACCATGAGCTTTTCCATCTTATTTTCTCCCCCTATCCTGCTGGGAGTATGAGTGCAGCTTGGTGGGCTCTCGGCAATCAGCCCAGGATAACCCACCAACGCAGCAGTGAATCTAAAAACTGATCTCGCCTTTCTTCCCTTCCAGTCTTAATCTTGATTACAACCCTGTTATCCTTCCTGGTTTAGTTTTTTCTGTAAGATAAACATTGTGATCAATTACTTGATCATCTGCCATTCACTTCTCGAAACTTATTGAAATGGGATTTTTCCCCTTTGACACTGCAACTCTTTTTTTTCCCCTTGTGTCTTTTAAACAAAATTGCTATGGTGGCCTCTTACCCTTTCTTTCCTCTGCTTTCCATAGCTGCAAAAATGATCCTGAGATGTCTAAGCAGGGGAGTGTCGAGGAGAGGATGGGATTATTTCCAGGAATAACACTGAGTGATACAGTAACAGGAACACTGGGTTCATCAGAAACCAAAACTAAACAAATGCAGATTTCAACAAATTAGAGTAGGCAACAACTGGAACAACTTACCCAGGGAACTGATAGATTTCCTGTCTGTTGGAGACTTTAAATCAAGGTTGGATGTTTCACTAAAATGTATGTTCCAACAGAAATGGAAACTGCAGGATGAGACTCCTGGTCAGAACAGATTAGACCACTGTCTGAAATGGTTCCTTGCGGACTCTCAAATTAAATTAACGTGCTACCGTCATATTTGCAAAAGGCATATTCCTCAGCTCAGTTGGTAGGCAGCAGTTTGCCTATAATCGACATATTTCTAAAATTGTAATCTTTTATACATATTTGGCATGAATTCACATGAGTATGTGTCATCAGGTTAACTTAATATTTTACCTGTTTCCAAGTTACGCGCTCCAAGTGGTGAAGAACCAGACAGCCATTATGGAGTTGAAATATTATTCCATTTTCGTTACATTTTACTTAGATTTACAAAGTCAAAAAGTTAAATACTAAAGGATGGAAGAAAGGAGGAACCAAATTTTGAGGAGGATTCAGTGGGACAAAGGAAGCAAGGCAAGGAAGATGGAAAGAAAGACAAGCAAGAGCAAAAGTAGAGGTCACAAAAAGCCATGGGTAAATAATGTGAAGCACAAGCCTGCAGATTGAGAGGAAGGATGGGAATACGTGACGGGAAAGTAAAGGGAAGTAGAAGAGTTACTGAAAAATAAAGGCATGAGTATTCTGAAATGCAGGTGAAGTCTGTTTGCCAGTGATCTGCAAAGAAGTCTTTCAAAGAGTGATTTATTTACAGGAACTCCACACTTTTCCAAGCACAGTCACACACACAGTTGCACATGCCCATGCAGACAAGTTTATATATATCTCTGCTCTCAGTGTTCATTGCTTGCTCTTCTAGGTACACCAAGGAGCCCACAATCATGCTTCAAAAAATCAGTCACCCTTTGCAGCAATTAAAGGGGATGTCTTTTTACCCCAGAGCCTGGAAACACAGAATGTAGTAATAAACCAAGAAAGTAAACTGGAAAGCAAGCAAAACTCTGGTCTTGGAGCAAATGTGTTTGAGCACAGAGCCACAAAGCTCATCTTAAAAATCAATATTCTTTCATATTGCAAATTAACATTTTAAAATTAAGTTATTTGAACTCCAATCATTCCCTGTGACTGACAGAAATATCCCCGCAAAGCCACATGTAAAACTAGAAGCTCCCTTCCCTGACATACAGCTATTGTTGGATGATTTCATTACCTATCGTTTATTATATATATCTTTTAATAATTAACTGCAATATCCCTAGACTTCTGGCAGCTGCTCTGGGGAACTCCCAAAGCTTGTAAAGAAAAATCTAAAGGCACCGAAGATAAGGGTCTAAACAAACAACAACAACAACAAAAAAACTATTAAAAAAAGGGGGGGGAATGGAAGGGGGGGAAAAAAAGAGAGAGAGGAAAGGCAGCGGCACAGAAGCAGCGAAGTTTTCCTTTCATTTGCTCTCTCCTTTTGGCATTATTGCCCACAAGTGCTGAGCGCTTCCCTGGTCTCGTTCCTCTGCTCCATCCTCTGCCGCAAACCCCAGCAGCTAGGGGGGGGTCCCGCTGCTCCGGTGCTGCACGGAACCCCCCGCGGTGCGGGGGGATGTCTGCCCAGCTGCGTCCCTCCGCTACGCAGCCGCTCAGCACATGCAGAGCAGCTCTGCCACCTTCATTAATAATAATGGGTACTTAATAAACGCCAGCCCAGCCGCGCGAATGATAGACTGCAGCAGCCATGCCTCTCCCCATACCCCGCGCAAAACCCGGGGCAGTGACCTTGCCTGGCCCTCTCACCCTCCGCCGTACAAATTCCGCGCCGCTGCGCGCACGCAGATGTGAGAGCGGCAGGAACGGGGGAAAAAAATAACAATACCACTAATAAAACCCCCAAAGCAACCCAACCCGCCTCGCCGCTGCCGCGGGGGCTGCACTGCACGCAGAACCCGCTGTCGACTCCGCGGGGCGGCGCAGACCGCGGCGCGCTCAGCAGCTCCGCGCCCGCGCCGGTGCGGGCGGCGGCGGCGGCGGCGGAGGGGGGGGTTTCACAGCGCATGTCCGTCCGCCGCGCCGCCACTAGCCGCTCCCCCCCGCCGCCAAACTCACCACCATCTTCTGCATGTGCAAGGCTTGCAGCCGGACAGAAACCGCTCCCCGGCGATGGAGACTGCGGGAAAAATCCGGCGCGGCGGCATGGTTTGCTGAAACGGCGGCGGCGGCCGAAGAGAGGTGGAGTGGCAGCGAGAGAGAATAGCGAACAGATACTAAAACACGACACCACACTAAAAAAAAGCGAAAAAGAGGGAAATAAGGGAGGAAACCTCTCTTTTTATTCCCCCTTCCTCTTTTTTTTTTTTTTTTTTTCTTTGATTCTCGTTTTGTTTGTAGCCACCTCGTCCTCAATGCCTCTGTGAGCAGCATCTAGCGAGTGAGCGGGAGGAGGCGAGACAGAGAGGCAAAAGAGAAGATGAGGATAATTTGCAGACAGCTTGTCTTCTTGTTTTCTGGCTTTTGGGGACTAGCAATGGGAGCTTTTCCTAGCAGTGTGCAAATAGGTAAGCGCTACATTGGGCTGTGTGCGTGTGTCCAGGGGTGCAATCCTTTGCAAAGTGAGTTGGGAAGGAGGCTCTCGAGGCAGATTTTTTTTCTCCAGCACCATCCCATTTCCCTGCCTTCACGAAGAAATCCGCGTGTATGGGTGTACGTGTGAGTCTGTGTGTCTCTCTGTGTGTACATCTCTGTGTGCGTATATACCAGTACGTGTGTGCGTTCGTGTGTGGAAGGGAGGATGCTTCTCTTTCGCAGAACTCGCTCTAGCTCCGGGGGTGAGCAGGCTTGGTAGGCGAGGAAGGGGCTTGAGGATGATGCCACTTGACTGTCTAAACTCCCCCTTCTTCTCCGCTCTCCGAGCCCTTCGCCTTTCACTGGCTCCAGAAGGATGTGGAGTTATACGCACCAGGAGGATGCGGTAGCGGGCAGGGCTAGGGGTAAAAGCCAACGCTGTTCTTCTTTCCCTTCTGGTGGGAAAGTTTAGGGTTTTGTAGGTCTGTCCTTGTATCTCAGTGCCCCATCTTCACCCCATTCCCATTGCCTCCTACTCCCCTCCTTTCAGACGTGTTTCGGATGGGACGCAGCTGGCTGAATTCTTTCCAGCTCAGCTCCATCACTGCATCATTTTTCGTGGACTTGTAAAGATGCTGCTAACAAGGCTGAGCTGCTCCCTGCCTGCACATGGCTGCAGAGGAGCAAAGTTCGTTATATTCCTGTTCAGTGCAGATTATCCTGCGCTGAGTTTGTATTTTTTTTAATTTTTTTTTTCCCCCAAAAGCATCGTTCCCCTTAATCAGCCTGCCACTTAATGTAAGAGGCTGTTGAGTAGCTGATATACCAGTGTGTTCTGTATCAGGGAGATGGAGGCTAAACACTTTAAAAGGTCACTGTAATCATGACAAATCTGGGTATTTATATATGAAAGGCTGGAAACTGAAAAGTCAGAAGAGAAGCATGAATGCATCAGGGAGGTTAAAATCGATTGAGGACAGTGATTTAAAGGCAGTGATTGTGATTACGAATATGTTTAATTCTTTATCCATTAAAGTCATAGGACTAGCCTTACTGTGTAGCTTTGGGAGAGACAGTTGCTTGGTGCTACAAGATAGTAAGTAGCTTGCAAATAATTCACACTGCTTCCTTTGCTTTTTGCCTTTTTTTTTTTTTTTTTTTCCTGTTTTTTTGTAGGTGGTCTCTTCATCAGGAACACAGATCAGGAATATACTGCTTTTCGATTAGCAATTTTTCTCCATAACACCAGCCCCAATGCATCCGAAGCACCTTTTAATTTGGTTCCTCATGTAGACAACATTGAAACAGCTAACAGCTTTGCTGTAACAAATGCCTGTAAGTACGCATGCCATTTGTCTGATCACCTTATGGGTAAATTGCAGTGGAAATAACAGGAAATCACATCATTATCTTGTATTGCGAAAACATCAGTCTGTCTTCAGTATAGATACCTTCTGCAGAAGAGCAAAAGGGGCAGCAATCTGCTAGTTTCTAAGTGGAGCAAAGTCCCCTCTCCTGTCTTCTGCTGACTAACCTGATGTGACATTTACTTTAGCATTATTACTGTAGTTTCTTGCTTCTCAGTTTCTATGGAGATGGATTTTTGTTGTAAAGAAGTATTATGAATGTCTCTATCAGTCCATACATCACCAGTTCCTCTTGGTTGCTTTTGGGTATGGTGTGCCTTGCATGTATTGGAAAATATATGATAATACTTATGCTCACGAATACTTTTCTAATGGCTGGAAAGGAGACAGGGAAGTGGTGATGTGCAGTATAATATATCTGAGTTGTTTGAAGCTGCAGCTGATCTGGTGATGTCACTTGAGGCAGCCCTGCTCTTATATTCTAAGTTGTAAACGTCTCTTATAATTTCATAATGCATACATCCTGTGGATAGGTCTCTATGCATCCATACATTGGTGCCAAATCACATTAGTATCTGATTTACTTGATTTCACAGACCACCTCAACTGGAACAAATATTCTCTTCCTACTATGTATTTTATACACACTCACCCGCACACACAAAGATGCACATACACCAGAGAGGAAATCAGAAAAAGAAATGCCTTTACTAAATGAGGCAACATTTACTTTTTCTTCCTCTTTTTTTTTTTATTTTTTTAAGAAGCAAAGTATAGTTAGCTAAACTTAAGATATTTGAATCACCTAAGGGTCCTTAGCGGTGGTTAAACGTGCTGGATACTGCTTGATCTCCAGTAGTGGCAAAACATTGTTTCTATTTATCTTCATGTAGGTCTGGTTTAGGAAAAGGAATTCATGTTATTATGTAAGACAGTGGGACATAGTGTGGCAAAGCTGAAACCATAGTAGCATTGCTACTTTGATGTTTGTATTTTAGGACTTTATAGGTTTTCTTCTGTTGTCTTTTAAGTTTCTAAATTCCTCCTCTTCATTCAAGAGTGAATTGCCTCTGGAAGTAGATACCCTAAGCAGCATTACTGCATGAGCAGAAAATAGAAACATACTGGAGGAGGTCTTAGTCTTTGTAGTGTCTTTAAGTTCTGTGTTTTTCTCCACTTTATTACAGCCATCTCTGTGTCACTTTTTAATATGTAAACATACAATGTACCGTGCATTTCTCATATGTAATTTATTGAATGATTGGTAAATTTATTTATATTAGACTTTGGTACTCCAAGTTTCCGGATGACCTTGCCACCTTATTTAATAGGAAAAGCTTCTGAGCTGCCACAATGGCTCCATTCATTTTATGCAGGAAAGACTGATGTTCCATTAACTGTGAATTCTGTATTAAGCAATGTATTAGTTGTGTTTAGTGTGAAAATCAATATCAAACTCTGTAAGGAGAAGACATTCAAAAGGTGCTTTGAAACTGGAAGGAGTAAGATCTATGCAGCTGTAGTTCATTGAGAAAACATCACAATGCATGTCAACTTTTGCAAGCACTGATTATATATTCCATGAAGGCAAATGACACAGTAGCTTTTTTAAACTTTCATTTTTGTGAAGAGGAAAGGACTAAAATTTTTGCATACTGAAATCAGTAATTTTAGGTGAAGTCAATTGTTTTGGATTCTGCCTACACATCCAGTTCTGCCAGATAATTTCTGAGGCTATTGTTACTTTCTGGATTAAGGGCATTGCACAGTATTTCTGTTTGAACATTGGTGGATTAATTCTGTCTTGCATAAATCAGAATTGTCTAAAATTGAATCACTTCTCTATGTAAGTCTAATACTATAGGTTTAAAAAGGGTTTAAAGTTTTTAAACTTTATTTATTTATACTATTCATAGCTGATTCTCCTCTCTCATTCCAGCCACCTTAAGTTGTATTTACCTTTCATTGTTTCAGCTGAGGAAAACCTGTCCCTTGATGTTTCTGTCATTTATAGAAGTAGTGATTCATAACCTGATTTATTTTTTTTTAACTGGATCCAGTTTCGGTTCTAAAGAGTTTAATGTCTCAGAGGTGATGACTCTATACAGTATGGGGGGAGGCAAAGATAGAGGAAGAAAGTAAATGTTTATGTTTATCTGCGTGCATGCTCATATAACTCTGTGCAGGTCTGTATTAAATAGGTTTATTTAAGTCTGTACTTCCCACTTAAACCAACATGTATGTTTGCATTAGTTCAAGTTTGTATTTATTTCACATTTTGCAGTCCTGTGCCAGTAATCCAACTGCTGCTTCTTTTTTGAAGCATTTTAATACTGAAGAGTATTTTTTAAACAGCAGATCTCCTAATGAAATCTAGGCAAACTAGCTGACAACTGAATGCACATATTGCATATCCCTTAAGCTAAATATGAGCAGAATTCTGCAAAAATCAATTGTCTGATAGCTGGAGGACACTGACTTCCATGTGATTGAATTTGCTGGCTTGACAGAAGCTTCTAAAGCGCAGATGTGTGAGATTTTCTTAACCTAATTAAAGAACCCACACCATCAGCTCTGAATTAAGTCATTTCATGACAATATGAAATGATAACTCTTTGCTGAACCACTGTGAAACAGTGGCTTTGGATCTTGCCATTTGTGTAGAAATTACTCAGTGCACACATCCCCAGATATACTGTACAAAAGCCTTAGAGGTTCTGGACTGCAGTGAATATTCATGTGAGTTCAAGCATAAAGCTCTGAGACATGACCGGTTACCTCTATTTCTCTTTCCATTTGCAGCAGCGGTTACTTGTGAAGATTGAGGGCCTGGCCCCTTGCATGTGTTAGGGGCAGTAAACAGAGTATTTCAAATGATTGTAAGTGGAACATTAGCAGGTAATCCACTGCAACAGTGGAAAAACTTGAATATTTATTTTTCTCTTAATTAGATGAAAACAGTTATCCAGATATTCACACATGTATACTTTTGAAACTGGAATAATTTTGTATGTTTGGTTTTTATCTATTTTCTAATGGTTATCTTACACAATTTTGGGTTTTTTTTTTTTTTTCAAATGGGCCCAGAACATTAGTATTTTTATTCTAAATCATGAATGAATATGAAGTGGGTTGCTTAAGCAGATAGACTCTGTTGTAGGTTAGCAAAATTGATCTGATTTAGGAGTTTGGAGATAGTCTTCTTTCTTTTCCCTTCCCATTGCCTGTTTTATTTAAACTTTGTTCATTTCTTTTGCACAACATACATAGTTCAGAGAATCTCTCTTACTGACAGAGAGAGCTGAAATTGTTGTGAACATGAGTAGTACAAGGTTCTTACTCATCAGAGCACAAGACCAGAGCTGAAACATTTGACTATTGGCATATATTGGTTTGCACCTCATTAGCAGGAAGTTCTGCTAGTGATTAGAAATCTACCTTCAGCTCGATTTCAGATGTTGGAGCAATGCATTGATTTTTGAAGGTGATTGTGTATATTTATTCTTCAGCTGAATGCAAAGTAATTTTCTCCTCTCCATACACCATTTATATTACATTAGTATACCTCAGAAATGCAGTCAACATTAAACATGCTTGCATGCTCTTGAGGTAACTTTACAAAGAACTAGTTGCCTTCCAGCTCTCATGGTTGAGAAATTTTCCAATGAAGTTTCAAAAATCCTTAACATATAACTAGTCTTGCAGTTCTTGTGCAGGATTAGGCTAAATGGGGAAGAAGAGGGAAAGATTCAAGTCTTTCATCAGTGTTTCATGCTAAAAGTAAAGCTTTTCCTTTTTGAGTCTGTTTAACTACATTTGTGTTCTGAGATGAATATATTCCTAATAAGTGTAATTTGGGGTAAATCAGGCACTCCTTTTGTTTCACCTTTTGCACAACTGATTTATTTGTAGAGTTTAATTCCAGTACATATAAAACCCCAAAAATCAAATTTTGTTTATTATATGCCACATTGATTAGAAGAAGAAAAGCCTGCTGGAATTAAAAGTTTTGTATTTTGGAATAACTTTCCTCTTTTCAAAAGAGTTATTCTCTTTGAGTGTTGCTCTCTGCAGGCTAGCATGAGGTTGATGACCTGAAATTGGAGGGCCTGGTTCTGCCTCACCAGCATGAATGCAGTTCCTCAGTGAACTCCACCAAGGTTGGAAGCAGCCAGGGACTTCTCTCATCACCGTACCCTCTCTGTGGGCTTATCGCTAGGCTTGTGCTTGATACTGAGGGGAGAAGCAATGTAATTTTTGAACTTAACTTTTCTGCTGAGGCATCCCAAAAGCTGAGGAAATAGGCTCAAATGTAGTATTGCCTTTACATTGGGACTGTCATTATACTTAAAGCAGTTTCAGCTTTGATTTGCTAAGCTACATCATAATAGGATTTTCATTAAATTTGGTTATTAATTCTGCTTTATAATTACAACTCAATTTAGCAACAGGAATGTAACCTTAGTTTAATAAGCAGTGTAATTTAAAACCATGGTGTTCCTTATTTAGAAAGTGAGGGTTTCATGGTATTTTGCTATTGAAAGCAGTACATTATTCTCAAGGATGCAGTCTGGAGTATACTGAGAGTTGCCATAAAGGCATACCATACAGTCATGTTTGATCTGGAAAAGCAAACAATGTGCCAGTTGGTTAGAAAAATGGAACTGGGTTAAATTGAACCTTTCTAAAATACAATTCATTTCAAAAATGCATATCAAGTGACTGGTTTGCTTTAATACATGGGGTTTATCTCAAGCTAGACTCCAATTATTAAAAATAATTTCTATTAGCACTTGCTGATGGAATCAAAGGATATATGTATACTTGGGTGTCATTTGCCATAAGAAGGATCCTGTCTTTTTTTAAAATATACAAAGACCCATATTCAAAGGGTTTCATAGCTCTAAATGTGATACTTGTAAATAACTGTACAGCAAAGAGAAAATTAACCATCAATAGCTCCCATATATCAGAGTCTGGGTTTAATTTTCAAGGTTATTGTTGGGATAATAAATGACGGGCTTTTGCTGAAATGTAGCCAGATTTCTTGAATGAAAATTCAGAACATGCATTTCCCTGGCATGAAACAAGACTTGTCCAAGCATGTTACTGGACTGGCTAAAAATGTAGACTCAAAAGCTTTGTTACAGGCTACAGAAATAGTGTAATCTTCGTTTCAGAGGATTAATAACAAAGATTATGTTCCTTCATTCTTCCTGCAGAAGCTAATGCAGTGCAGTACCTCTTGTGTAGGACAGAGCACTTGATGAGTGAATTAAGTTGATTAATTTCAGCTATATCATTGTAATCTAAGTTTATATGCTAGTCAAAATAGCTCATGCATTTCATTTTTAGGTCTTGATTGTTTTGAGACTTGCTTGTTCATGAGAGAGGAAGACTTCTGCTTTGATTTCTTAATGGTTTAGATCCTACTGTGAATTGTGCAAATTCTGATGGTGAGCAGGTAAAGTTCTTTGGGTTTAAACTTGCTGGAATAAATAATCTTTTCTCACAGTTCTTATTCTTTAATATATGACTGATTTAAAGGGGATAAAGCTTGTGCAAAAGTGAAAAATTCTATATGATTGCACTGGTGTAATTAGAAGGAAAAGAATTGTCCGCCTCCATGGATTTTCATTAATCTGGCTAGTTGGCTTCAGGCAAAGGTTTTGGACAAGTACAGCACTAGGCTGCTTTTGCAGCTTAGGTGGGTATAGCGAAGTTACATGTTGGGACACAAAGTCAAGCTGGATAAATGTGTAAATCAAGAACTGTTCCTCTGAATTTGGGAAAATAAATTTACTCAAGACTATGTGATCACAGCGTCTTGTTTGGAAATTTTACTGTTGCTTTGCTTTTAACCATTTTATTCAGGAGTTTTATTATCTTGTATCTAGTTTGGGTTTTCACATAGCTATTTTTTTATGTTTTTTTTTTAAAGATCTTAGTGGCTTTTAGCAGTGTTGCTATGGATTCAGTTGTTCATTAATGCAAATATGGGTTGAGTACTCTTAAAAATTCTGTATCATCGATATCTGTTTTTAAGCATCCGAGCTCAAATACAGAGGCTGACTTACATTTTGGCACTCAGAGATGTTCTAGTGTTTTCCAGAGTTCTCAGTAGCACCTGCGTTTCCAATGGCAGCTGCTTACTGCTGGGCACTTAGGAAAATTTGTCCTTATCAGTGTGATAGTGCATAGGTCAACCATCTTGTTTCAGTAGTGTTACTTCCTTGTGAGGACTTTGTTTCTTCACTCTTCTTTTTCCCAGACTTGTTCAAATAATCACAGCAGGGTTTTGCATTTCTGGTTTCTTGAGGTAAGAAGGTGGAACCAGAGTGTCACATAGCCATCACCTTTGTCTTGGCAGCACACTGTAAAGAACCAGCCCATCCTTCCTCTTCACCATGTTCCTCAGAAGCTGATTATAGATAAAGTTTATGTTGGACTCAAGGGGAAATACTTGGGTATTTACTAACAAGCTACTGTTCTTGCTGGGTTTTGGTCAGCTACACTAACATTAACAAATTCCAGTTCAAATATTGGCCCTTGTCCTGCCGTTCTTTTCCCCAGACAGAGCTGTCTGTGATTTAAATGGGGACTCTACTTGCGCAGGGGTTGCAGACAGCAACCCATTAGAATGAAGGAATAGTAGGAATCAGCTCTTTTTCAAGGTGAACAGGCTGTCATTCTTTCATATCAGAGCTCAAACTTTAAGAAGTACTAAATTGCTTAATTCCTGTTATATTAAAACAAAAATTTAGAAATTGGACCCCTGGTACATAATTGCCTAATTTAAAAGAATATAGTTTGGACTACTATTTTCTTGTGTTCCACAGGCTATTTCAGTGTTGTATTTATATACAACTATAGCTCCTGAAAAATGCAGTCTTGTGCAGCACCTGTCTGTATTATTCTAAAGTCATGGACAACATAGCCGTGACTACAGTTTTTTTTTTCTGTGCATACAGCTAGAGCACAAGAAAAGCAAAAAGCTCTTACGCTTTTCATCAGCTTGTTAGATTATTTGAGGGAAAAGTCTTTAAACACACTTTGAAGACTGTTCTTAAAATACATCAGCTTTTAACTGTTTATTACAGTTCCTTGCAGACCCTCTGTGGGGATGTTTCTGTTCTGTTTCTGCATGCATCCTCTTCCATTTGCTTTCATGGAGTATTTGTGTAGTATGCTTTTACACTGTCAGAATTTGAAATTTGTTTTTATTCGCACATCCTATTTTAGTACAGTTTAGGTGTACCCAATGTGTATCCATCAAGTACATGTTTTAGAAATGTTCACAGGTAGTGAGAGTTAATTGCTGGAAAGAACTGAGAATTTTACACATTGTTTGCCTCAGTTTTCAAATCCATTTCTAAATGGATATGGAATTTACATTTTCACATTGTGGGGCAAAATGCTATGCATATGTTAGTATAAGAAATTATGTTACAAAATAATTTGGAGTTATTGCACAAAATATTCTGGGTTTGATAATCATTTTCACAGTTATTCTTCATTTCTTCTTGTTAAAGATTTTGCTGATATGGATTTTTTTTTTCAGTGTCACGGTCAGATGTGTTTCCTTAGTGAGTAAAATAATTCATGTAATACATATTTAAGGTAGAGTTGGGAGAAATTCTTGTAGAGCAAAGAGTACAGAATGTAGCCTATTCTTTGCGTGCAAAAGCTTCCTGTTCTACTTTAATATTCCTGATTTACAGTAGCAGTATTTCACACTACTGTTTTATGTGAGATATGGGTCTGGATGGTGCTGTGTTCAGGTCTGGAAAACATTACTGAGTATAAGTGAAAAACACTTTAAGCACAGATACATAAGTGTAAAATTCAGGAGTAAAAAGGTGTAGTGTTTTTAAAAATGTGCATGCACATCATCACTCTTTCCCCTTTTCCTCACATAAGATGATGGGACAAAAAGGAACAAGACTTTACAGACACACAGTCTCAGCAGATTCATGTAGGACCTTCTGTTAGTAGTTTTCTCCTGGTTTTCAGTGTGGATCTGTCCTGGAGATGCTTGCTGATGAAGGCCTCCAAGAATTGGTCATTTCTATCCATTTAAACTGAGAGGAATGTTTAAGAATAGGCTTTTCAAAACCACTGCAGCTGGGAGGATAATTTCCTTTGAAAATCAATAGTCACATGCTCTTGGCTGACGCAGGAGTTTTTCTTACTTCTCCTCCAAGTAGGAAGTACAAGCCAGGTAGGAAGCTGACTCCTGCAGCTGCTTTCGCACCCTGTTAACGTGGTCTCTGTATCTAGCTCTTTGTGTGGCCTCCAGTTGAGACCTGACCAGGGGGTTTTCATTCTCAGGTGTTTTTTAAATCAGTACCCTTGTTCAGTGCCTGTCTTGGGTGATAAAAACAGCAGGATAATACTGTGATATGTTATCTAGGCAAGAACTGGAGTTACTGTCTGGAGACACAAGTAAACATGTAAGAAAAAGAGCATAGGAGGACATTGGTGTATTCAGACGACATACATCTGCATCTGTTGCAGGATTGCATATGCCCCATGAAAGTGTGCGGCTGGCAGGTCAGAAGTACTGCCATATGGAATTGTTACAAGTCCTTACAAATGATACAGAAAAGATGTGAAAGCAGTCTAGGCAATGAAATGTTGTGTGATGGCTCTGAGCATCATGGCTTAAAAGAAGTAAAGGTCACCAAAATAAATGGGAGAGTGGATAGAATGTAATAGTGTTCACAGATTATTGTGTTCTAAGGCTAAATGGCACAATTTTGATCACCCAGTCTTACCAGTGCTAGTTACCTAGCCTCAGCTAGTTTCTTTATCCAGCCTGTAATTTTTTTCCAAATAAGTCCAGTCTTGAATTAAAGACTGAAAAAAGTCACAGGTAAATTGTCATGTCATCAACATATCATCTGGACATATCACCTACTGTCTATATCTTTGTTAAATGTAGGAGTCATACAGAGTAGACAAGCAGGAAAAAACCTTTCCTACTGGGTTTGTTGTTGGTCTTTAATTTGGAGACATACCATAAGCTTGATCTGCTCTGGTATGCATGAGCAAATGCATGATTTTCATCCAGTCCTCACACTTGTGCAGCTCCCAGAACCCCCTGAGGTTTGTTCTGGCTGCTTGGTGCTGTGTCTTGCTTGTGCAGAGGGGGAGTGTTGGATGCCCTTAGTAGCAAGACTTATGTCACAGCAAAACATGTAAGTTCCCTTGGAAAATACGACCAGTGAACACAAATGGTGTGTTTTTCCCCCTCTCCTAAGAAAGAGCATCTCTGATCCCACAGCAGGGGGTATGGCTTGAAGCAGTAGTAAATATAAGCTTGGTAAATATATTCAAAGACTAGTAAGTATGTTTTTGCTGAGAAGTGTACACTGATCCCTGTTATTTGTGTTAACAGACTCATCTACTGGCAAATGCAGCTTAATGGTCATGTGTGTTACACATATTTCACCTTCTGTGAGCCACAGAGGGTGTGAATCTATTACTGCTTTCACCTGGAGGTTTTGGGCTGTTAGCGTAAGACACCAAGAGTTACGAATTTAGCTTTAGAAGTCCCTGGTTTCATCTACTTTGTGTGTCTGAGGAGATGGCAGCTTGAACACAAACATGATGATGAATGAGATTTAATGCACAAGAATATTTGCAGAAAACAAATCCTGACTAAAGGAATACAAGAAATTCTCCCATAGCTGTCTTTGATGATCTGTTGCACTCTTTTGAGTAGCACGTGCATGTGGGAAGATGAAGAAAAGGACAAACCTTTTATTTCCTTATACCACAAATAATTAAAGAGAGAGACATAGCAACACAAGACCTAAGCAATTAATTTATGGTATACTAATAGATGTTTACTACTACTCCATCAAATAATTTGCTTAAATGATTTATTATTCAGTTATTAATAAAATCAGATGGAAAATGGCGAAGTGATTTTGTACTAACTTACACAGATAACTTACACAGTAAAAGAACAGGCACAGTTAATGCAAATGCATGTATGCAGAGGGTAATTGGTGAGGTTTGGCCAGCCATGTGTGATAATTTGGAGCCCAGGCAGGAGGTGGATCTGTGCTGGTTCTTTGGGGCCCCTTCCTTTGAGGACCCCTGGGGAAATTACAGATTGCCTGGAGTAAGGTGTCAAATGAGTTTGAGACCTTGCACCTGAAGTTGCTGTACACCTTCTGTTCACCCCCCGTTGGGTGGGAGAAGGGGTTCAAGATACAGCAGGAGCTATGTATTTACAAAACAGCATTATTCAGTGATGGGGAAGGAGATTCCTGAGAACACCAGAAGGACTAACTGCTCACTGCATTGAGAAGCCTGTGCCTCTGAAAAGAAAGCAGAAAGGTGTGATTGGTACTTGTGAGGTAGGGATTGTACCTGGTGTGAGCTAATATAACTGAAAAACTTTAAGATTATGCTAAACTGAAAAGTTAGTACAGAGGGGGAAGTAACAGTCCATGTGTCCACTGGAGTACAGTAAGAGTTAATAGTCATAGAAGAGCATAAGCTAAAAGATACTGTTCAGAGACAGAGGGAAAATTCTCTTCCATCAGCCATTCTCCTCTCCTCCCTGCTTTTCGTGACAAAATCAGAGCAGCCTGCAAGAAAGAGTACCAGTGGAAGCAGCTGACATGGCGCTTCCTGAGCCCTGCATCGCTGGAGAAGTGCTATTGTACTAGGGGCATCATTGGGCATCACAGGGAATGAATCACACATCCCCTTCCTGCCCCACACCTTGGGATGTCTGCTGTGGCTTCTGGGTTCGGCACCTAGTGTAGCTTCTGTAACACATTGATTACAGATAGACTGCAGGGAGAGGTAGGAAAGGGACAGAGCATAAACCATCAATTTCTTGAACAGCAAACATATGACATCCTATATGACCTCAGAAAAACTGCCCATTTCCATCTCTCTCTGTCTTACCCGAAGTCTGCCTTGGACTCCGTCATGGTTAATCATAGAATCAACTTGGTTGGAAAAGACCTTTAAGATCATCAAGTCCAGCCATTACTCCAGGACTGCAAAGGAGGCTTAAATATTTTAAGAGGGTGAATGGAATGAGGGAGTGGTGGTGTTAAAAGGACAGTTTAACAGATGAACTGGGTTGCTTTCCTCCATTCTTCTCTGGGTCTCTAACAGATGTTGAAGGATGATGACAGATGTTCCTGTATTTTTGTTTCCTGATGAAAGCCCCCAAAAGCCTATCATTCTTCATTACTGTTTATGATGGAAATCTTTTACTGGCAGGCACCAGAGCTTTACACCTTAGTCAGATATTCTTTGTCAGCCTTTCACATACTGTGCTGAATGGGAGACTAGCAGAAATCCTTTGAGCAATTACAGTAATTGGATAATAATAATTATTTGAGTTCCTTGTACTTACAGGGTCTGTGAGATTAAAGTGAAATCTAGGATAACATTACCCTTTTGAAAAGGTGTGGATATCCCCTGTCAGCAGCATCATCTTGAGAAACAGCTCTCCATGGCCTCACATTCCTTCTCCTTCACCTTTGGTATGGTCAAGCAGGGCTGTACTGCCACCTTTCTATTAAATTCTATGAGCAACTGACTGCACAAATAAAGTAATGAAAGCAAATGTACATATGAGGAATCAGCAGCACGAAGAAAGTCTGGGTTTTGGCCTTTTTTTTCTTGTGTGGTTATAAAAGATAGGAGAACATTAAAGGATCGTCTCTCCAGTTCAGAGGGAGCATGCTTACATGAGGCATTTTCCTTTCTTGACTGCACATTATGTAGACTTAGGACCATTAGTGAGAGTTAAATGTGTGCAACCAAAAATTTAACATGCAGGTGTGGCTTTAAGCCTGTTGGTTTCTTAAGATGTCCATTAAGATGATGTGCTACCTTCCTGTCTGGTCCCATGTATGAAAGTATTGTCTGCAAATGGTTGGATTATTGATGCAGTAAGTTAGCATTACTTGCCTACCGAAATAAAATCCTCTGGGGCCTTTTCCTGGCCCAAAAAATAAAGTGTTCCACACTTAATTAAAATTATGAAGTTCAACGTCAGTCTTTCAAAGTGTTGTACCTATTGTTAGTGCTGTGACTATAAGTTCTTTAGGGTTGTATGTGACCATAGTAAGCTGTTGCCGTAGTTTTTCACCAAGACAAAAATAGTAAAGTGATTTAAAATCTGATTATTATTTTTTTTTAATTTTATTTTTCTCTTGGTGGTGGCAGCCTGTAACTGTCTACATTAAGAATACAGAACAACTCCAGCTTTTAGTGGGAGCCTGCCCCTTTTTCTTACTTCCCTTAGTAGTTGCAAACAGAGATGGAAGAATACAAAACCTGTTAGAAGACAGGAATGCATCAAACTATCTCCCTGCATCTGTGGCATCAATGATTGAAAAAGCTGTGTTTGTCACCTCAATTAATTTGGCTATCCTGGTGCATGGTTTCAGGACAGCAAAATTAATGGTTTTGGATCTAATACCCTGGAAGCTATAACAGCAGACAGTGGTCCCAAAGGACTGCAGCAGATGTTTGCTGGATTGTGTCACTCCAATATCTACCCAGTAAGTAACTCCATTTCCGTTTGCCTATGACAAGAACATGAGGAGAGTAGGAGAGATGATGGCTGGCAAACCTGGGCTTCCTGGGGCCTTTTACTCCTGGGACTACACACTGCACAGGAGAGGGGACAGATGAGCAAAACTGCATAGGGAGCAAAGCAAGGGTGGGATTTACATTCTTATCCCCTGCAGCCTCCTGCATGTATTCATGACTTATGCCTGAGCTCTGGCTTTCTCTCAAATATCTGAGATAATTTGAGCACAAGTTAAATTGCTGGAACTCAGACTGCTTGCTTTCTTAGGATTGTTTCTAGTGTCTCAAATTAGCACTTGGTTGACAGTGTTTGTCACTGAGAAAGATTTGGAATGATAAGGACAGGACACTGAGGCTATGCTACAATGTTTTGGGATGTGTCTTAGGTTGTGATGCAGAGGCAGACACATGTAAAAACATATGATTTGGCTTCCTCCATATGTATGTAGAGGAAGCTTTACAAAATGCTTAAATAGCAGGGGTTGGAACTAGATGATCTTTAAGGTCCCTTCCAACCCTAATAATTTTATGATTCTATGAAACATCTTTAAAGCTCTCTGTTTTGGCTGTATGTTAGTAACTGTAAACATTTAGGAGATGCTTTCTAAGAAGAGACGTTGAAGAGACTCGATGCATCATACATCCTGGCAGGGCAAATCCCAATTCTCCATTCAAAGCATGATGGGAGTTAATTTGCTTGGACCGAGTTGTTAATTTCTGGCTGAAGCTGTTGCTGAGAAGTCTGTGTAAATGTGTACAGCTCACAGACAGCTGTCTTTTTATACATGCATTTTCAGACTTCTTTTCAGTGATTCAAATACTAAATCTAGCACTCAGACATCTTTTGGATTTATTATAGACCCTGAAGGATTTTGACTTACATTTATTCATATAGGTAGTTTTTTAAATTTATGATAGAAATAATAACTGTAATAATATTCATCCTTTTGCATATTTAGAGCACTGAGTGTGAGAACAAAAGGATGAGCAGCTAGAAATCCCTGGGACAAAGCTTTGGCTCAGTGCTCTGCTGTCCCTCAAAGGGCGTGGAAGTGAGAGACATTTCAGAGACTTCAGGCAGTTCTCAGAACTTGCAGAGGTGTAAACCCAGAGTAAAATCTGGCCCAGAGCAGCAGCTGGTATATTTAACTGTATTTCAGGTGCTCTACTTATCACTTAATTACAGTTTTCTGCTATTTGAGGATGCAGACATGCATTGCAGGAATGTTTATTGTGTCGACTGGCCCACTCCACACCCGCC
Organism: Psilopsiagon aymara; assembly: GCA_024733675.1. NCBI lineage: Eukaryota > Metazoa > Chordata > Aves > Psittaciformes > Psittacidae > Psilopsiagon > Psilopsiagon aymara. The sequence goes on along the minus strand of JANRGW010016676.1, from coordinate 972 downwards.
CAGGGTGATGGTCATCTTCACCAGTTTGTTCAGCCCCTCTTGCTGCTCTGTTGTCACCCGCAATAGTGCCCAGAACACACTCTGGGTCTCAGGAGGTTACAGCAGGTCTCTTGGGTGTTGGCAGTTAATGAGGGTATCCTGGAGAAAAGCGAACAGACCGCTGGAGGCAGATGAAGTCAACTCTCAGTGAACCACCTGATGTGGAAGGACCTGGAGCACAAGTGTGCAAGGAGATACACTATTTCCTGGGAAGGAGTGGGAAATGGCAAACATGTTTCTTTTGCACTTGTCCTTAGAGAGGACCTTTCCTCAGGCTGAGGTTTTGTTTTTAATGAAACCGTGTAAAAGTTAAGTATTTTTGCCTAAAGGACTAAGAAACAGACTTTGGAGTAAACATACAACACCAAAGAGCTTTCTTATGAGGAAAAAGGCTTTCTTATTTGTGGCTAAGGCAGTCTTTAGTCAAATAGACAAACTATAACCTGAAGGAAAGCTCTTCTTCAGTGTGGGAAGAAAATGTCTTTAAATTAGTGTCCTTCCATCATTCGCATCTTCGTTAGAAGAGGGTTAGTGATGTGATCAGGTGTGAGCAAGATGAATGGCTTTCACATATGCTGTGGTTTAAGCCCAGCTGTAACTCAGAACCACACAGCTGATCTCTCACTCCGGGCTCCTTTCTTACCCTCCCCCGCCCCGCTCCCAGAGGGATGGAGAAGAGAATTGAAAGAATGTAACTCCCACAGGTTGAGAAAAGAACACTCCAGTAACTAAGGTATAACACAAACCACTGCTGCTACCACCAATAATAATAATGATGAGGAAAATAACCATGGGATGGAATACAACTGCTCATTAACCACCTATGGATACTCAGCCCAACTGAGCAGTGATCTATCCCTTCCAGGTAACTGCCCCCAGTTTATATAGTGGGCATGATGTGCTGTGGTATGGAATACCTCTTTGGTCAGTTTG
>JANRGW010016673.1:0-13722 GCA_024733675.1 Psilopsiagon aymara | reverse complement strand
CCCAGAGGGATGGGTAGGAGAATAAAAAGAATGTAATTCCCAAATTTGAGGTAAGAACAGTCCAGGAACTAAGACATAACACAAAACCACTACTGCTACCACCAATAATAATGATGATAAGGGAAATAACAAGGGAAGAGAATACAACCACTCACGACCCTCTGGTTGATACCCATCCAGACCCTAGGTGATCTAAAGCTTCCAGTTAACTGTTCCCAATTTATATATATTGAGCATGACATGCTACAGTATGGAATACCTCTTTGGCTAGTTTGGGTCACTGTCCTGTCTCTGCTTCCTCCCCGCTTCCTCTCCTCTCTGGCAGGTCATGAGACTCAGAAAGTCCTTGGTCAGGCTAAACATTACTGAGCAGCAACTACAAACATTGGTTTTATCAGCTTTGTTCCCAGGCTAAAAGTCAAAACCACAGCTCTACACCAGCTACTAAGAAGGAGAAAAATGATTGCTACTCTGAACACAGGACAATACAGAAAAGTTAATAAAGAACATATTTGCATATAAATAAAAATTAGTCTGTTTGAATTCTGCCGAGCTAAATTAGTCAAGTTACTGGTAAAGAACAGACCACTAAACGAGACAGATACACAGCCATCTGACTCTCTAACAAAGGATTCATGCACCTGCAGCATTTGTATCTCATAACAAAATGCAGAAGAAAAATTCTGAGTATCTTTTAGATACTCAAGCTTCAAGCTACGCCTCTAAGAAATCAACTATATTTAAATAATACATAAGTAACCCATAGGTAAGCAGTACAAGCTGTTAAGAAGTAGAGAAATTGAGGTTAAAATCAATACCAATCATTCTTATCTATTCGTTTGCAGTTAGTGAATAGATGCAAGTACGTAACCCTTGTGTTTTAGGGGAAACTATGAGATATATTTGGTTCCATTCAGACTAATTCACTCAAGTTCAGTTATGAAATAAAATAATTTTTTCGTACATTTTTGCAAGTTTGGAAGGCAAATAAGGCATTAGTCAGAGGGTCGCATGGGTTTGTCTCCTAACAGAGAGAGATGGGAGACCAGATGAAAAGTAAAAGCTACTTTCCTCTTTCTAGCTCTATAGAAGTTGTTTGCATATATTTCCTTCTTTGTAAATAAAGAAAAAAAAAAAAAACAAAACTAAACCACAAAATAAAACTCCACCAAAATTCTGCCCTTGTTTGTAACTGTTGATTAAAGAAGCACTGACTTCTATTTTTGGGGTTTGGTTTGTTTATGGTTTTTTTTCCAGGGATGCTGCAGAGAAAATTCTTCATCGCCAGTCAGGACTTCCTTATGGCCTTGCTCACTTGCTCATTCACGTAAAGGTGACAGCATTCTTTCTGTCTTCTTCACTGTCATGCAAAAACCCAAACTGTTAAAATATTTCCAAAAAATTAAAAAAAAAAAAAAAAAAAAAAAAAAAAAGGGATTTTTAAAAAGAAACAACTTAAAAATTGTTCAAACTTCCTAGAATGGCCCAAACGCTTAGTCTTTTTCTTGGTAAATAAAAGATTTAAACTGAACCCAAAAAACTGATCTTAACATTGTGGTGTTAAACACAGAAAAATTATGATAAGTATTTTTAGCTATGCTTTGTCTGTGCTTTGGAAGGAGGATTAGCTGAAGAAATCTGTTGCCTTTCCTCCCAGCCTTCCCACCCCAAGGAAGGCTTAGGCATGTACCAACTAATTGTTCAGAACTAAGAATGCATAGAAGTAACTTAACTGTAGAAATACATTGGTGTAAGACACATTCTTTAGCAGCATATTACATTACTTGTTTCAGGCTGGCCATTCTCTATATTCAAATAATTTCTATGTTGCATAATTAGGAACCTAATTCTTTATATAAAATTTTATAGAAAGCAAGAAATTTAACTTAGAGTTTAGTATTCCACTAGAATGCAAATATCTAAAGATAATGGCAGCAGTTTTCTGTTTTTCCCACTGTGTTAGTGACTGTCTTAATGGAAGGAAGTCCTTCGTAGAATGAAACAAGTTTCTTTCTAGAGAAAGGGTGGTGCATGGTCTTTGGAGTTTCTAGATAGAAACTTAATTAAAGTTAATTAAGGGAATTGACATGCTTCCACTGAGAGTCAAAGATGGAAAAGCTTACTGGTTTGAAAACTATTCAGAGAGCACAATATGACTTCGTCATGAATCTAGAGGTCAAAGATGGGAAAGCTTACTGGTTTGAAAACTATTCAGAGAGTACAATATGACTTCGTCATGAATCTATTTGCAAAATGTTTTATAATGTTCATTGAGAAGTGTGAAGATCTTTGAAATTCTAATCTATATCTACATTTAATTTACATTTTACGTTCATATCCCAGTAGATCATAGTGTTACTGGAGAAATGTGCGTATAGACAGTATGCCTGTTAGCTTGTGTAATTACTCAGAAAGTCTTACTTAGAAATTCAATCATAAATACCTCCAATCAGGTAGCAAAAGCCTCAAAACATGGGAGAAAATAAAATGGTTTTTGAAATGAGGCTTTCTAATACAGATTTACTACATGAGCATGCTTAAATGGAGCCTTTTGCATGATTCAGTTGCAGATTAACCAAGAAAAGATATGGAAATATAATAATATAAAACCCCCTGCTTTCTTCTCTGTTATAATTTCATTCTAAATTTTTTCTTTTGCTTCATTTAGGCTTCCTAAAAGTATTCTATATCAATTTTGTTTGTTCATACAAAAAAGCATTTTCAGAGTGCCACATCAACCCCAGAAGTATATTTGCCTCTTATCCTTTTCAGGGGATAAATGGCATACTGCACAACCATTTTTTGACAGAAATTACAGATTTGTTTTTTTCTGCTTCTCCCTATACACTTTGCACATAATAGATTACAATATTTTTATTCATAAACCCCCACATTTTATTGAATTGGAAAACTTTTAAGGGGGACCAAATATTCTCTTGACTTGCGATTCTTCCAGGGTAATCCATTGTCCAAAAGTATAGAACTATTATCTCCAACAATGTTAGCATTTGAAATACTCAAGGATCATTTATGCAAAAAGAATTTATATTTCATGTACGAAATATTTAAATAATTTGAAATGTATATTCCTAATTTGAGGGAGAAAAATACCTGCAAAGTACTGAGTCAGAAGCATTTGCAGTACAAAGCAGTTAGAAGATGATCAGACTCATGAAACTGATATCCAAATGAGGCAAAATAGATCATTACAGTTGAATGGATGTAGTCACAATTACCACTTGATGGGAGAAACAAATATTCTTGATATGGTATACAACCATATCAATTTCTTTCACTTATTGAAGCAGTTACTTTATGCATTTTTTTGAAGGATAGAATTTCCTGCTTACAATGTTTAAAAATTCAAATCACCTAATGATATAAAAATTCTTACAATGGAATAGCTCATACATTACTTTTCCTCTGATCTGAGAAAATAGTACTCCCACTGAAGAAGACTTTTCTCCTACATTCGTTTTCTAACACTGTCATGGTTGATCGGAGATAATAAAGAAAGTATTTACTGTATTATATGCTCTCCATTAAGATAGAACTTTCCTATTTGGAAAATATTGAGCATCACTGAGTTCAACTTCAATTCAGGACTGTATTTTTTAAAGCCATCTTTGTTATATGCTTGGGAAAGTACATTCCTTGTTGTCTGCTTTTTATGTAATGATTGCACACAAGCTTTGAATTTTATTCTGAGAGCTGACTTTTTTTTTTTTTTATACCTAAACCATTTATATCCCCGAGATAACACAGAAGTACTTCTGCTGCTGTATTTTTTTTCAGCAAGCAAAGCTAATAAATGTGAAATCCTCTCTCCACACTCAAGATATCAAGGTAAGGTGGATGCGTTTGAAAAATTGCTATAATACATCTGAAAATACCAAAATCAATAAGCTATAAAAGCTAAAAAGCTTCTTCAATTTTGTCCCCTTATTGCTCAATGTAGGTGGCCAGGGACTGAGAACAGTCCAAGGTTGCGAAAAAGCTATTACACATCTAGGTGTGTGTGGTGAGGAATATAAGAAACCTCTATGCAAGTCTGAATGCACACTTGAAAAACAGAAGGGAGCCAGCAATGCCCTTTGAGTTCTTGCCCATTTGATTGAGGACTTGAAAGTGTGCTTGAGGGATTCTGCAGCCACAGCTGCTGTTCATGTCATCTTTTATGAATATAAGATAAATCCTTTAGGACTGATTTCTGGTTGTTTTCCTTGTGTCATTTGGGACTGTAAAGCTTCATTTTTTTATTTGCATTAAATTCAGAAATTAAGGGCATAAACCTGCCTGAGCAGAGGGATTTTTGAAAGCTGAAATGCTACTTTATAAATTTATTCTTTTCCAAGTGGCAAACACAATTATCTGCAGTCACATGATTCTAGGATTTGCAGGTTGCCTGTATTTTGAAAACTGAAATCCAGAAAGATGGAAAGTCAAAACAAAAGAAAAACAAAGGAACAAAAGAAAGACAAAAAAAGCAAGGTGTAAATTCTTCACCTTTTCTCACCAACCTGCGCATAAATATTCACCCACTCCTAGCTGAAGGATACAGTTACTCTATACCCGTATGACTTTTCCACAAGGGGGATTCAGTGCTGCTGCTGTACTAAATCCATGGCCTGGAATTTTTAAAAATAGATCAAAAAGATTTTTTTCAAAGTACTATTTTATTTTGAAATTAATGACTACATATAGAAGAAATAATAAATAAGAAGATTGCCAAATCGCACTTTTTAGCTGAGAACACGCACAGAGTTTTAGCCAAAACCTTTGATAGAGAGATCCATATGGTGTGATAGAGGTGTTTCTGCAGAAGACGTAAAGGGACCAATAATAAAGCACTGGTGAATAGACTGGTCTCTGAGCCTGTTACTAATCTAATTTCTTCTAGTATGAGAACTGCTTCATTGAGCTTCCCAAGAAATCTCAGATAAAATGGGAATATTTCAGTAAAATCTTCTTCTACATTTCATCTTCCTCATTCCTCTGTGTTTCTAAATTGAAGAGAGGGTGAGGAAGCAGGGACACCACTTTGCATTTAAATATTTATTTCTATTACACATAAGTGTTATTCTATGAATTTTTAGAACAAAACTCTCAAAAACGTTGCAAGATTTACAGCTTGAGACATCTTAAGGGAATTTTGTATGACAGAAAATGAATCATTACCATTCTTTCAAAGTGAACTCATCTTGGTCTGAGCACACAAGTATTTTGAGCAATTGTTGCTGCGACCTGGATGTGAGGAGTTATTCTCATGTATGCTTCATGCTATTTATTACATTCTGAGAAAATGCATTCTTGTCGCTCTTTCTCATTCCTGTTCAGCCAAAATTCCTGCTTGACTTTCAAATTAGAGAAAACCTCTGCTAATACATTGTGTTTGGAAGAAACATAGACAGCCAGTGTAACCAAATTAGTACCTGGAGGTAAATCAGATATTCAGATCTTCCTGGAATTATGGCAAAACATACACAAACAAGCATTTCACAGTGACTGGGCTGAATGACAATGTTGACAAGAATTCCTTTGATCATCTGAGTTACGGATTTCAAAAGCTGGGGTGCATGTCAGTGGAAGATAGCATATCACTTTTTCAGATACTGCCTTTAGATTCAGAGACAAGGAATTTGATTAGAGCCTTCAGCAAAGGTCCTGACTTTGTACTGGATTTTGTAACTCAATAACTCAATAGATATAAGACACTGCATTGGTACAATTAAGAAATGGAGAATACTACCAACTTTGACATTTAGGAAAAGCACTAAATGATATTTTTTCATACCAAAGCCTAAAGTTTTCATACCTATTTTCTTTTTATACCAGAACCAGAATTTTAATTTTTCAGCAGGTTATATAAACAGCTAGCAGGACTACATCTGTTCTAAAATATTTTTTATGAAACATGAAACCTGACAAATTGTAGATGTCAGTTTGGAGCTGTGAACAAAATTTGCAAGAGGCAAAGGTTATTTTTAATTTGTTATTTACAGTAATGTAAGATAATGACATAAATTTATGTTGGATATTTTTGCATTTCTTTATAAAATTAACTTGATTACAGCTCTGAAATGTGTTCCATAATCAATGAAATACCTCAGTGTTAACTGGAATGGTTAGAATGCATTTTTATTTACATCCTACCAAACACTATTATTTAACAAATATAAAACTTTATGTTGATTCAAGGTTCAATATAAAGTCATCATTCTCTATAGGGTTCTGCAGTCATGTCTCTGCAGAAAAATAAGTGTGATTCTCCCACATAGCTAATGGACCTGCTGAACTGTTCTATCTGCTTCTTGTACCAGCTGTCTATTTTCCTAGTACTGACGATGGAAAATGGGAATGCAATTATGAAGCTAATTGCTGATCACTATTTCTGTTGGTGAACGGTATCAGATGGACTTTGGTCCCTAACCTTTAAAAGAAAGATAGAGGAAGAGAGCAAACTTTGTTTGCTATGTGAAACTAATTTAGTCTGGGATTACTTTTGGCTACATTTCTATGAAATATTTCATGCATAAAGGTAAAGCTGGAATATCAAAACATATAGTTTAAAAGATGTTTTTCATAGTCTAATACACATATATTCAACACGTGAAAGCCATTTTATAAATTTATTCTTCATAACAGTAGGTGATCCTGGAGCAATGTACCTGTCTGCTTAACTTTTTTATTTAATATGCAATGTTTAAATTGCCATTTTATCATTGCCTAATGATTTATCATTGCCTAAGATTTTCCCAGAAAACAGAACTGTATCAGTTTATTTCAATGTAATACAAATGCCTTCCTAAGTTTTTAATTCTGCAGAAATATGTTTGAAAATATGACATTTTCTGAACCCTCTAATACCTATAAAAACACTGATACTATGTGATGCCTATTTTGTATTTTTTCTTTTTTTTTTAATTTTTTTTTTTCAGTTTAATTGTTCTCAGCTCTATTTGCAATGCACTTTCTCCTACAGTCCTGAGAGTAAAAGCCAAATGAACATCAAGAAGGACAAAGAAATAGGCACAAATATGATGAATCCACATGACTAAAAAAATGAGTAAGCAATGTGATATTGACCCAGTCCTTTTTCATGAATCTCCAAGTATTTTACAGTGGCTGTGGGAATATGTTTTGGCAAGAGTTATAAGATCACAGCTTCCAACTAAGCAGGGATTCATTCCCAGAGCTGGATCCAAAAGTATATATACTCTGCCAGTAAATGACTTTAAGAAAACTAAAATAAGGGATCTATGAAATATTAAAGTTTATAATATACCTTCTAAAACATACTTAAAGGTGCTAAACTTCTAATTCTTTGCTATTTTATTTTAAATGGATTAAAGTTTAATTTCTATTACAGAAAAACAACATGAAAATGATTTCATTTAACTGTGTAAGATATTGTCCCTCATAGCAGATTAGGAAATACAGTAGGAAAAGGGTCTTATTCATTTAAAATAGTTTTAAAGGTTTACTGCAAAAGAAAAAACACATGTACTTGCACTTTTTACTGTTCTTTCATGCTTTACAGTTCACTTTCAGTTATTTGCAGGGATGTCTATATAGAACAAAACACTTGTCTGGGGTGACATCACAGTGGCCAGAAACCTGACCTGAATTTCCAGCATCCTTTAATTAGAGAATATAAATGCAGAATCAATAAAGGTTTCTGGGAACTACACTTTTAACTTCAGCCTGATTTTTTCAAACTGTATCATCCTGTTAAATCTGCATGCTTTTTGCAGTAACAAATCTTAAGATATATTATCACCCACCCATTAGAGAAACTGAAAGTAAACTGCTTTCTAAGTTATCAGTCTCATGGTATTCTAGAGATATAGAGAAATAATATATGTCCAGACTTTCATTTCTTCTTTTTTGACTTCCAAAAGTAAGGCGGATTAAGTAGACAGAATTATACACATCAAAGTTTCTTTTCTGTAATGCAATCTGAATCAAGTAGCTTTTGGCCCAGCTGAGTTGGTAGCGCTTACGTACAATACTTTGTGAATGAATACCGTACTTCAGCATATGTGAAAGTCTTGCAAAAAGGAAGCTGGCAGGTTAAATGCATTTTCATTTAAGATTATTCAAAACCAGGTAAATAATGCAATTTGGTACGAATTCCATGAAAGTGCTAAGCTTGTCATAACCTGGTGACACTCATCAACATGCAGCTTTTTAATTCCTGAGCAGCATAGAAATCATGCTTGCATTTAATTATTTGATATCATTTTTTTCCTAAAAATGCATCATACACCATCTTGATACCATAACTTATATAAGAGCACCTTTCTCTTTTGGAAACTTCAATGTTTTTCTTTCTTTGATGCCTTCTGTCTAAAAATTAAAAAGAACTAAAAGGAATAATATATATGTCTGAGTAAGTTGAAAGACTTTATGAGCTTATTTGTCGTCTGAAGATCTTTGTTAAAATTATTAGGAATCCTTACTACAGAAGTTAAGGGTAGAATTTGAAGAAATGAGCCTGCTGCGTATTTCACAATAAACATGATTTTCCATTTATTTCCATGAAATTTCCATTCTGAGCTCAGTCTTCTCATGAAAAGTCCACACAGTAAAGAGTGGTCTTGAAAAATTCACAATCAAGGAAATATTAGCAAACTTCATTAAGAAAGTGAATTTGATATGTTATATGTTATATTATTTGCTGTAGTTTGATAATATATAATTCTTGCAATTCTAGAAATTTGTATATCAAATTGAATTGATAGATTCAGGATTAAAGCAAAGTCAGAAAAAATTCACAGCTTTCTCAATCTTATATTCACTTGCATGCATTTTTGTGTGTGACAAAGTTGCAAGTACCTGTACAAATTACTTTTTCACATGACTGGTGCCCCAAAGATATTTAGCACACAGTTACTTTCTTTGAAAACAAACAGATGCATGAGTAAATAAATTCCTGTACAAAATAAACAGTCTTCAGGGCACATCTAACCATCAAGTTGTTCTGGAATTCACTATAAACCAGTATTAGATTTTAACATTCATGCCAGATTCTAATCTCAGTATTGACATCATACCTGTCTTCTTCCACAGTTTCTGATTGACAAGTGGTTTAGTAAGATTCAGCAATATTCTAATATATATATATATATATGTGTGGTGAAACTGTTCATTACACAAGCAAATTGACAAGATAATTACTTTGACGGAAAGGGCTATCAGTGAAGATAAAGATATCAGCAATTAGACCATGCTGTTGCATTCCACAGATGAATTCATGCAATGCAAGGTAGATAGTCAAATAAACCAGTACTGAATTCTTCTTTTTTTTTATTAAGGACATTCTTTCTTCTAGGACTTATAACCAAAGACACATATATGCCACTATGATGTATTAGGCTTAAATCACTATGAAGCAAACTTTCGGTCTGCAGTCTGCAGAAATTAGAAGAATAAGCCTCTTTCATATCTTTGTTTTTTTACCCCTCGTTGCATTTACAGAGCTTGCTAACTGTATTGAATGCATGCAATTTAAGCTGGCATCTTCAATCAGAAAAAAAACCCTAAAAGTCTGAGGAAATGACATTTTTCCATGTTTTCTTCTTCCTTCAAACAATTTGCATATTAAATTCTCATGAATATAATGCAGCAAGCAATCAATTTTGTTAAAGTTGTCCATGAAAGTCAAAAATAATATTTGATGACCAAAGTGAAAATATATTCACAGCTCAGAGTATCAATTGCAACACCGGTAAAAAAAATATTTGTTCAGAAATGTTAATTTTACTGATCAAAAGAACTGAGACTCTAACAGTTAGATAGCTGCAAAGGGAAATTAAAATTAATTTCTGAACTGACACTTAATATCCAGCAATATTTTATTTAAAAAATAAATTTTGATTTATCATACTTAGTACTTTAGAATTCAATAGGAATGATCAGACACATAAATTAGGTTAAAAGCTGACAGACACAAAGGTCAGCACTATAACAGCAACTTTTCCAAACAATACCTTTTTTTTTCTTAACAGTTAGTAGCTAAACTAAATCACAGTGATGCATTCCATGGCTCATGGGAATGTGATTCCTCTTGGCCATTGTTTGTCCTTCATTACACTGAATAGCTTTGTAGACCTACAGCAAACAGACCATGAGAGTTAACAAAGTCAGATGAACAATTAAAGCTTCTCAAAACTTCTGAGTTCACTGTGTTAAACTCTAGCTAGAGTGTACTCACTAGATCACAACAGAGAGAAAGATCTGAAAGGGAGAAAAAGTAGAAAAATAATAATGGAAAATACAGCTTTTAATACTGAACAAGTTGAAAGAGCTCCAAGTAGTTATGCAATGGAGTAGAATTCAGATGGGATGATCACACTGAGTACTAAAATATATTGAAAATATATGATACATTTTAAAAGTCTTTCAGAAGCCAAGAATGGAGTAGTGTGGGGTCATATGGGTATGTAGCCCAAATTTCAGATCAACATCATCATCTGAATATCAGGGGATGGGCAGAGGTAGAATTAAACCTGGCCTGCACAATTGCTTTAGTTAAATTGCTAGTAAAATTATGTTACCTGTGGCAAGATGGTCCATTCTTCAGAAGCTTTGAAGAAGAGAAAAAGTAAGAAGTGAGGTAAATATATAGCCAGGCAGATTTGTGGATTTGTGGCTGTGGTTGGTTTTTGTTGTTGGGTTTTTTTTGTTTTTGTTTTTTTTTTTTGTTTTTTTTTTTATTTTGATCTTGCTGTGTTGTGAGTTTTTTTAACAAAACTTAAAGTTGCAACAAGAAAATAATTATTATATAGCCATGGATTAACAGGATTTATTACTAGATTAAAAAAAATGTCAGAGATGTAATAGTGCAAAAAGGCAGAGAACTTTTTTCAGTCAAAGATAGGTATCTACACTATTGTAAGAACTCTTATGTAACTCATAACTTCCACAAATATTTTGGCCAATGGAGCAGATATATCTGGTTTTCAGCACATGGAGGTCTAGTGGCCTATTTTGAGGAAATCAGTACGATTTCATCTCAGTTCTATAATGTGGATAGGCATCTTGACATCTATTAATGAATACTGAAAGAATAAATGGATGGATGGATGAATGACCCCATGGACTGATTGCTGTTACTTAATGTCTGTCTGAGGAAAAACGTACAGTTTTTAGCTATAAGAGTAAAGATACTTTGATGAATAATATTATGTAAAATATATGTATAATACGTTTTTTTGTGTATGTATGTTTATATGTGTGTGTATGTACGGTGATGTATATGCGGATATGTGTTCACTGAATTAGAAATAGTGTATTTACTGGAATGATCATGCATAGTTACCAGAAATCCACATTTTCACCATACATATAGAGTGCCAGAGCTTCAGGAGGTGTCTCTGGGCCTCACAAATTGTAACCAAATGACAATGGAATGATGATCACTCATGGACATGTATGCTTAGGATCTGGGTTCCTTCAGACAATATGTAGTCTGCTATAGCTAAATGTAAAGTTATATACCAAGAGATAACTTAAAGAAGGGATTAAAGAGTATTCAAATCAGGCACATGAATAGGAAGGAGAAGCAATGAATCAGAGGTACAAGGCATAATTCCTTAGCATTACCCCCAATAGGTGTACAAATTCCTTCTGTCAATGTGACAGTGAATGCCACCAGTTTTCTAGAAAGACTTCTCGTCTGTACTGCTTGTCCAGAACTGGCCAGCTCTAGCACCAAAATAAGCCACTGAGCAAGCAGCAGGACCTCCAGGTCCATTTAAGTAACAGATGCCCATGGATTATGGTCTGAAATTCATGACATCCTCACAGTTCAGCTGCAGAACATGCTAGCTGGATCTGCTCTAGAAGAAGCTTGAAGGAGGTCTCGGAATTAAACCAATGTACAAACTTCCACAGATACAGTTTTGAGAATTGCTAGCATATTGCTAGCGCATAACAGTGGTTTTGGAGACAGATTAGGGCTACAGGTTTATGTAAGTCATACAGTAAAGTCTCAAAATAGTGTGACTGTAGAAAAAAACCCAGTGGTCCTTTTCCAAAGATTAAAAATATTTTTTTTTTAAACCCATTCATAGCTGGAAATAAAATTTAGATTACCTAGTAAGCTATCTACGTTATATTTAGGAAAGGTTCTTACCTCCATCTATTTCAAAAACCATCATTTACTTCAAATATATTGACCCAAAATTGACAGAAAAATATAAAAAAGCAAACAGCTCAGTTTGGCTGTCCTTATATCCACAAAACGTAATGTAATTTGGGGTGGATACAGAAACATATAGAAGAATATTCAGTAGTTTGTGTTGCAGACATGCCCCATTTTTAGTCAGATTCTTCTTTTAAACAGGATAAACTGCTAAACCCAGGAGTAGTATCCTATTTAATTCTTGCTATCAAGCTACTAAAGATATAATTTTATGAATTCACAGGAAAAAAATGCATTTAAGTAAGAAATGAAAACGGAACATTTTTGCTATTTTCTTTCAATTTATAGATTATCAAGTTCTGTTTAAATACTAAGGTTTTATGGGTTTAGGTTTCAATTTTTCTATCAGAGGGTGAAAAATAAAACATCAGAGGGTGAAAAATAGGAGGACAAAAAATATTCTAACCATTCGGATCTTACTTTTAAAACCAAAACACCCTGAACTTAACTCGCACCTCATCAAACCATATTTTAAGATAAAAGAATAAACTATGCTAGTTCTTTAACTGAAATTCCTCAAGGATGAAGAGAGACCCAGGAAACTTTTCTCAAATGTTAAGGAGGAAGAATTTACACAACAACATTATATGCAGTGTCTTTTATTGCTGGGTCTTACTTCACCTACTGCTTTTGCGCACTTCTGTAAGATGACTTTCAAAGACATTACTATCTCTTGTAAAAATCTATTGTCTTAACACAATGCTTAGGTTCTATTTTGTCAATAATGTAACTGAAATACAGGAAAAAGAATACTTTCTCAAAGCAATCCTCATATTCTTCCAGAGGCTGATAATCAAATGCAAGGAAAAAAATAAAAAAATATTTTATTACTTTTGTCCCTAGATCTTCCAAACATAGGGAAGAAACCCTTCTTCATGAGTTTTTACAGAAAATTTTAGTATTATTTTAAAGTAAATATCATGAGGCATAGGACCATACCCATGACTTCATTATAATTTAACCACTGCCACTACATATAAGAGCTCAAATATCTTTTTTTTTCTGCAGGATTTTCTAATAGGTAATACATAATCAGCCTGTAGAAAACCAAAACAAAACAAAATTACAAAATTCCATCCTCCCATCCTCCAAAAGACCCGAAAAACAACAAACCAGAGTAACCCTTGGCTACATGTGCTTATTTCATTATAGTAGTACACAGTGACAGTGTGGTTCATGCACTTTACTAGGTTGTATAGCAAGAGACGTCTATATGACAATTGAAAGACTACAGTACAGTAATTTTGAAATTGTTAATTCTACCTTTAGACACTGCGTTATGAAGCAGTCAATGTCTTTAAGTCATGTAAGGAAACAACCTGCATATATATATTACTTCAAAAAAGTAAGAACAGTCTAAATGTCTGTCATGGGTTCAGCAGTAGCAGTCATTTTTCTCCTTCTTGGTATGTGGTGAGGCACTGTGTTTTTGACTTTCAGCCTGGGAGCAGTGCTGATAACACCAGTGTTTTTAGGTATGGCTTAGTGATGTTTGGTCTGGCCAAGGACTTTCG
>JANRGW010016672.1:0-24419 GCA_024733675.1 Psilopsiagon aymara | reverse complement strand
TTAGTGGGAGGTGTCCCTGCCCATGGCAGGGGGGTTGGAACTGGATGATCTTAAGGTCAAGGTCCTTTCCAACCCTACCTATTCTATGATTTCATGATCTTAATTTCCTTTACAACCCTAACCGTTCTATGATTCTATGATACTTGAATATGAGGAAATATCATTAAGGTCCTTTGAATGAAAGGTCTTGATGGGGGGAGGCATGCAGATCATTTAATTTCTTTTTTTTAGACTTACCACAGAAGAAGAAAAGCATCTGGGAACCATTAATGGTTTGGATTTTTCTTCTTTTACATCTCCAAACTCCACAAATAGAGAGATTTGTTGGAAGTGAATAGATAAACTGTTGGTTTAAAGTACACTTTAAACAGTACAGAACCACAGCTGCTCTTATTGTGACTGCCACCCAAGGTATGAGCCTTTCCCTGAGCCAGGCTGTCACATAAGGGCCATGACAGATGCTTTGCAAAAACCCTCTCAGCACCTCTCTCTCCCATGCCAGCAGCCTCCAAAACGGAGAGAAAGTGAAGGTGGATAGCACGTTACAACAAGCACCTTCCAGCTGGTAGAAAACTTTCATCTGCTCCAAATGGATGGTAGGGCTGCTTAAACAAGCTGTGTATTTATCTAACATATACTCAGCAAATTATAAAAGTGACACTGCTCAGTGGAAAGGCAGCAAAAGTTTCAGAAGTAAACAGAAAAGTCTGGAAGATGGATTTATAAAAGCTTCATCCCTTTCTGTTTTTTTAATGTAGATCCACTGTTCCTTGCTGGATGTGAAATGCTTGTGACAATCATTTGGCATGCAGATTTAACTGTGGTTGCTCGGGTGCCAGGTTACCATCTAGCATTGTATGGGACACAAAAGAAAAGGAGCAGGGGGAATAATTTCTGTGCTTTTTGTAATTTGTTTGGTGTTTAGTTGTAAGGAATCATAGAAGGCTTTGTTTTCAGGGCCTTATTTTCTTCTTCCTACCGTTAGCAATATTATCTTTGTCAATTTTGTTGTTCAGCTGTCTCTGGTAGAGAATGTGTTGCAGGCATCAACAGTAAAGGTCCTGCAGGTTTTACTTGGATGTTTTAGTTCTTGAACAAAGGCTTCTCTCATATCTGTTAATAAAAAATACTTCACAAAACCCTGGAGCTTTTAATAACTGTATAGATATTGGAATAGGTGGGAAATTTTGACGACAAGGGAGATGGTCCTTGATGCAACTTTTGCTGTGAGAGTGCTAGAGCCATTTCACCCAGCAGTCTTCTCTGTCTACCTGCACCAAAAAGCCTCTGGCAATGGAGCAGGCTGAGTTTTAATGTGGTTGGGTTGTAATGTGGAGATGTGCTTGGCCAGTAGCCTCGTTATAGCCCATTTCTATATCCAAAAGCAGAGGTGGACCAGAAAAGGAAGCAGCAGTTAGAAATGGCTTTCACTGCAACCACTTTGGTCCATGAGTTAGGCACTGAGACCAAACCAGTGACCTGGCTCCAGCTGGCTAGTGGAGAGAAGCTGCTCATCCTGACATGGAAATGGGTTTCACGTGCTTTAAATATCCAACTTAGGGTGGTGTGACACACTCCCTGAAGGTTGCTGTCACCATGGACATTGTGCCCACTTAACCAGCTGGACCTAACTAGTTGCTTAATTTTAAGGTGGATAAAGTTTAGACAATAGGTTGAATCCCATTCCTGGTTTCTGAACAGCCAAAGGAACAATCAGTTGTTAAATAATGAATGTTTTGTCACACTGGCTTTCTAGCAAGTCCTGTGGTCAAAGCAGACTCCAGCAATTAGCTTTTCTCAGTCTCTGATGAAAAATGTAGTGTATCATGTCATTCAGTGGTTAGCGCTGGACCTCCGGAAATAGATTCCAATGTAAAATGAGCTTGTCTTAAACTTTAATAATTGGGTTCAGCACTTACTAAGTTAAAGCTAGATATGGAACAATCTGCAACTTGAACAGAATGCATTTAGTTGTGGCATAAACATGAATAACCTGTAGGAAGTGATATACCTCTTTCAGCTGATCAGAATTGCCCTTAGAGGTATATGTAGCCATATATAGTGTATTTTGTACATGTAGCTATGGTATATTTTAGACAGCATCACTTGAGGACGTGCCTTGTTGAAACACTAGATGCGTCTGAAGGAGGATACAGGGTCCTTGTAAAGTAAAGCAGAGCTTAACACTGTCCTCATTATGTGTAAGAAAGACGACATCTCTCATGCTCACCTGGCATCCTCAGCATAATTCCTGATAAATGCTGCTGTTACACAGCTAGTAGCATCAGTTTTATCCAGACATCATCACTGGAGTGGGGAGGAAGAAATTATGTATGCATTTTTCAGCCTAAAACCGGGAAAAATTATGAGCTCTGTTTGACTTGTGCAAATTATTTGAGAACTAGGTTATATGAGTAGTCTCACTGACATCAGGAGAGCAAGACTATTTTTTCCTACAGCCCCAAAGAAGTAAAGCACCCTTGCTCAAGAAAGACCCCAAGGCATGAATGTGTGTCTGCTGAGCATGTGTACTAGGGCTCAGGTTAATGTCAAGCAGGACTTTCTGTCTAAGGGTGGCTTTAAACCACAATCAGAGGCTTTACTCTAAAGAAGGCAGGGGCTACTATTATCGAGTAGGGTTTTCATCTGCTTGTTAAAGTGTGTCAGCTGTGGTGCTTCATTTGTGATATCATGGTCATCGTAAAGATCTGTTTCTTGGTGGTTATTACAAAATGAGCTGGCATCCAAGACTACTTCTGAGCCCTAAACCCCACCAGTGACCAGATCAGTAAGTAACCTTCTCTCAGGTCTCACTGGCTGTTCCTCACATCAGAGAGAAAGGATATTTTCACCATCCCTGATTCAGTCTTCAGCAAGAATGAGCAAAATAAGCATCAAAATCTTTGGCTTATTCCTTCCAGGTCCACACTGCAAGTGCTTTCTGATGGCCCTGCCCCAAACTCACTAGTTACAAGCCATTTGTATGGAAATGATATTACAATTACTATCCTGGAGCTGCATCCAACCTTGGCTTCTGCCAGCAGAAGATATGGGGTACCAGATGGCAGGAATCCTACCCAAGCACCAAACAGTTTAGGCTGCTCTTTTTGCTAGGAATTTAAATGATCCATATGCTGAAAGTATAATGCTCAGCTGCACCCTGGCTGCCTTGTAGAGGTCTATGCTGTCTGTGCTAAAGGGAACGAGCAATTAGCTCATAGCAGCTAGGAGCTTGTATCCCCCTTTACATCCCAATGTTAAACTGTGCTAAAGTCATACATATGTTAAGATCTCCAATTGCACATCCAGAGGAGGGTGGTAGTGCCTGCATTTACAGGCTGACTGTCAAATTGGGGGCGTTGTGACAGAGACTTGAGAGAAAAGCAAAGGCTGAGAGTGGTCTGGGTGTCTGGTCTCCCCTTGCTCTCAAGCTTTGGGATCAGCTGGTGAAACTACAAGCTAAGAAATTTAAAGGTCATAGTTAGTATGGATTTCAGAGGACACCAATGCTGCTCTCTGTTGGATTTCCTGCCTGGTGATACACCAGACCCTGAAAGTCAGAGGCTGCAAATTGCTCGGAGAGCTGCTTCGTAGAAAGCTGCATGGTGTCTGGAGCAGAAGGTCCTTAGCTCTGCTTATAGATTGCTCACCATGGGGCAGCTAGAATTGCACCACTTTTTCATTACCTGGGTGATTTCATTTGTTTGCTGTTAAGGGCTTACTTCTTCCTGGAGCAGATCCCCTATTCTGGGTGCCCTTCTTAAGTCATCTTCCAAAAACCTGTCGTCAGCCTGGCTGGATGAAGCTGTGCCTGCTGTAGGGCAGTAATGCCCTTTGTTATGTGAAAAGGGGACCAAAGCACAGTGCTTCAAGTGAAAAAGTGCCCTGCCTTGTGCAGAAACGTTATCCCTTCTCCTGATTTATAGCCTCTTCTCTGATTCATCCAGTTGTCCCTTGCCCTTTGCGCTAGAGTTGAACTCTGGTTGGATGGCTAGGAGGGCTTCACTAAAGTAACCTCTGGAGAATATACCTTTCCTGGTCAGCTCACTCTGAATTACTTCTCTGCTTAAAATGTACTCTCGCTGTCCTGGCTCACTGCCTCTAGATTTATTGGGCAGTGTTTGTCTAATTTAAATTGGTTTTCTGTTTACTGGACCAATTGCCTGAAAAATCGGCTTAACCCTAAATCTGGTTACATTCCTGCTCATTATTCACTCTTTCTCTCTCTCCAGTTCTGGAGCTATCACCCAATGTTGGTATCTCATATCTGACATTCTTATCTAAATCACTTACATACATTCAATGCATTTAAAAGATAGGGGGTCAGATTTTTAGAAATCTTGCAAGGTCACTGCAAATGAAGCTAGGTAATTTGGTTTTTGCTTGTCCTTTTCATGTGGAAAACTGTATTTTGATATTCATAAGGAGACTTTTATTGGCAAACATAAAGTGCCTTGAAACAGATATTTTAATCGTGCATGTAATTTTTTAGGATTGTGACTATTAGTATTTAGCATGCTTGTTATCCTTGATGTTTTTTTGCCCAGAGGGTCTCCAGATGAACAAAGCAGCACATAATTCAGTAAATTATTCTCTCTGTATTTGTGAGTTATTGACCCTTTTAAAAACACTTTCTGCTAAAATTTCTATCTACTTATAAAGTAATACAGTGTTGTTTCTAATGGCAATAGACAACAAGCATTTCCCAGTACAAATTACTCTTTCTAACTATTCCTTTCAGCTCTCGTTACCAGACCTAAGGGTTACCAGATAACTTCAAGGGGACTCAAAGCCTGTAATAGGAACCCGTAGCTCCTTGGAAGCACCACTTTAAGTGCTACTGTTATGGTGAGCATTAAATAAAACTTCTGAAAGGTTTCAGGCTTGTAAAGACATTTGGACGATCCTCCAAAGAGTTTGAATCCCAGACACTGCCTCCGCAGCAGTAGCACACTGAGGTGGCATCTCCTTGCCTACTTGTGTTGTGAGGAGTTGAAGGCTGTTAACCCCAGTGTAGGAGCCCAGTGGGCTATTTGATGAAGGGACACACTGAGAGAGGACAAACCCTCTCTGACCAGTGGTCATCTGCTACCAGAAAGCCCCTTAGGTACTGGCAGGTGGCCATAGATGAAGGTGTTCTATAGGCTACTTTTAAGCTCCACCTCAGCAGCTCTGCCCTGTATGTGGGTGGTTCTTCTGGAGTCAGCTGGGTGATTCCTCATCCGTGGTCCCTTGTGTTTCAGAGGTGCGAATACATGGTTCACAGGTTCAGTCCAGGCTTACAGACATTCCAGTTCCCCCTAAGGCAGTTCATTGGGACCATAAACCCTTGGATTGCAGGAAGCTCAACCCTTCCTATTATGTATGAACTTATCTTCAGTGTTTCATTGGGCTCCAGGGCAAGTTTGTTCATTTCAACAAAAACTATTTCTCTTCCCAAATACAGCTAATTGTTACCTGTTAAAACTAATTCTTTTTCACTGAATAAGTAGATAAAGGGGTTGAGGTTTGGAAACCTTCGAAGAGAATAACTATCACATGATTAAGATGGGGGGATGGAAACCTTCAAAGAGAATAATTATCACATGATGAAGATGGGGAGATGAAAACCTTCCTCACATATAGCATGCACTGAGCTGGTATCTGTCTCCATGGTTTGTGTTACCATACATCTCACACTAATTATACCTCTGAAGTGAGGAAGTGCTGTCATTCTCACTGGATATATACTGTTGTTTGATGATAGACAGATGGGAAATCTGTAAGAAAGCTAGAAAATAATCTAGACTTCATTAGTTCTGGACTGGGCAAAGCAAGTTAGGTGGTTAAAAAGTGTTACGGATTAGAGGACAAATCACCAGACTAGGCGACCAAAGTGTATTTTATCAGGGATTTATTGCATTTACTCTTTCTCAGTTTACAGTGGGGAAATAAAAATGTCAACAATTGACAAAGAAATTAAACTGATCCAATAGCTATTAACATTTTATACTCCTTAGGTGCCAGTAATCGCAAAATAACCCTTGAGTAATTCATGTGCTAGTACCAACACTAAGTTGCAGTATTTGTGCCTTAATACCGAAGCTACCCATACACAGTAAAATAGAAGGAGCAAGTAATGTTTGCAGGCAGCAAGAAAATTAGAGCTACTATGCTAAATACGAAAACAAACCTTTAGAAAGCCAGTCTGGTTATTAATAAAAGAAAACTATTAAAAACTAAATAAGCATTAAAATGAGAAAATTAGAAAAGACAAATTCCTGCATGCTAAATGTAAAACTAAATGAAGCAGGAAAAGAAAGATTTTCAGGAGATCTTTGCCACAAACATAAAAGGTAACAGTGATAATAATGGTGGTAGAAATAATAATAACAATAACAAATGCAACCACCTTCTACACAGGAAAAGAGTCAATGGATCTAGTAGATGATCAAGAAGCAAAAGTATTCAAGAGACACAAGGTCATTAAAGAAAGGGGATATTAATTGTTGGTCTCACTATTCACTACCTGTGAGACAGGGTCTCACACAGGAACTGTATTTGATGCCGAGGAGCCTAAGGAGCTGTCTAAACCAGAACCATTGATAGAAAAGACTGCTGGACAAACCACAAAACCAGGACAGAGGTCATTGAAGAATTATAAGGGAATCCGGGTGTGAAATTATTCACCAACTAATTGTAGTATGTAACCTATCAGGGCTTTTCCCCAGAATAAGGTACAGTGGCAAATGTGTCAGCAGTTTTTATTGATGACTGTAGGCATTGCTGGGAACTACAAATTGGTAAGTCTCTATTAAAGATGAGTCAAACTTGTAGAAACAATCATAAATAGCATTCTTAGATGCAAAAATGCACACATGTTCCTGCAAAAGAACTTCATGGATTTTGAAGTCTTAACTTTAAAACTTATCAGAGAGACTTGGAAGAGCTAACAACTTCCTGAAAAATTGAGATCTAGCTAATAAGTAATGAATTTATATTTCATAATGATTTTGACAAGATCTCTCACCACAAGTTTTTAAGGAAGGGAGGCTCTTGTGGAGTCTACAGGGCAAGGGACATGATAGGGCAGGGAGTTACCAGGCAGAAAGATTCTGGCTCTTGCGCTTTGGGTTTGTGTGTTTTCTGGCAAAGCTGCTATATCATGAAGTGACAGATTCTGCAGAAAAGATAAAATGACTTAGGATAATAAAACATGAGTCAACTTTTGAGGGAAAATATCAAAGAAGTCTACAAATCATTAATTTTTCTGTCAGTATAAGACCGATGAGGTACTTAACAAAAGCTATGAAGCAGCAAGATTGAAATAAATAAAAGCTGTTTTTTTTTCTGCTTCCATAATATATATAAACTCTTAAATTCATCGCCAAAGAATGTTGCAGATGTCAACTAAAACCAGGTTCAAAAACACGTTAAGCAGCTGAGGGCTATCAGTAACTGTGACACACAGGCCTGAATGAATTTCAGGTCAGACTCAGTATGGCAGCTTCCATACCCTGTGGAAAAAGACATGCTACTGGTGATGCAAAACTGTACTTCTTGTACTAAAATATTCTTATATTTAAAATGGGTCCTTAGATGGTGAAGTGAGCTGTCAAAAGTTTTGTTCTTGGCACAGTTGGTCAGAAAAATTGCAAAAGAACTATACTGCCATCAGAAATCAAAACACGTTGCAAAAGAGGATTGCTTTCAGCAGACTCCTGGAAGTAAACCAGTAGAAAAAGTACTGACAATGTACTGTTGAAACGTCCCATTCCATTTTTTATTTTGAAACTTTCTGCCTTGATTTCTTTTTTTCTTTTTTTTTTTTTTTTTTTTTTTACTTTGTATTAGCTGGTTTTGCTACACATAATATTAACTTTAAAAAGTCA
Source organism: Psilopsiagon aymara (assembly GCA_024733675.1). Taxonomy (NCBI): domain Eukaryota; kingdom Metazoa; phylum Chordata; class Aves; order Psittaciformes; family Psittacidae; genus Psilopsiagon; species Psilopsiagon aymara. The sequence continues at coordinate 16,548 of JANRGW010016672.1, read as the reverse complement.
AAGTCAAAACAGAATGTTTCAGTTGCCATTACAACAAAACCTATCAATCAACTTGTAATACATAGCAGGGGGTTTTTTTAATCCCTCTTTGCTAAGAATTTCAGACTTTGGGTGTTTCATTTCAGTTTAGAATAAAGTCAACTTTCGGAACCTGAAAGACCTTTGAAAAACAGGACTCTTAAAATTTGGGCAAAGTCACTCTATTTTCTTTCTCTTTCCATTTGCTTATCTGAAAAGCTGTAATATCATAGACCCATATTTGTGAATGATCACCAAAGAATCACACATTTCTGTCTGATGCTAACACTGAGTGATCTCGAGCATTGCTCCAATTCCACTGCTGTCAGCTATGCCTTCTTTCCCCTAGTCATTTGTTCACAAATTTTAATGGTACAATGTACAGCATATGTCTTCTATGAGAACTGCCCATGACATGCTTTGGACCTTTCTTTTTCCTTTCTCCTTTTCTTCTTGTCCCTGTCTAATGTTTTTAGTTTGCCTTTTTATTTATACAAACTGGGAATTGTTCCCTTCTGGGATAAGAGATAGGGAGAGGAGTTATTTTGCTGAGGGCTATTAGATTTTCCCTTGTCCAAGATCTTTTTATGGTTACTGACTTACTGAGCATGCAAACTACTGGCAGTCCAAGCAGAGATGAATCAAGTTTGGCAAGACACTATGAGGAAGCTTACAGTGCCACAGCTTATGCTATAAATACAAAACTAAAAGGAAGACCTCATTCCTAAACTATGCACATTACATTCTCAAACTGGGGACATGCTTTGTGCTGTACATTAGCCATCTGCACCAGAGGGAATGTCTTCCTTGTTTTGTTCCCAGGACAGAGGCATCAGGATTTTTTGAGATAGCGTGAGGCAGGAAGAGTTTTCTGGGTCCTGGAATGCCAATAAGCACTTCAAACATCTTTCTTGGCTTCTCGAGTCCCTGCATCCAGCACCCCGGAGCGTGATTTCTTTTTATAAAAAGAAAGCCTGTGCTATTTTTCATACCAATCACATGCTGTTCTAAATGGCTTAAAAGTTTCAAGGACTCCAAATGCTGAAAAACATCTGTATGCTGATGTAAGCAGCATGTGTAAGGATGATTTAAATTTAGTTTTTATCCTATTTAACTCCCAGTGGCTTTTATGTTTTCCATAAATGGCTGAGAAAAGTTCCTGGCTGGAAAGAGCCATAAAAACATATAATAAATTCTTTGTAGTCTCAACATGAGCAATTCATCATATTTTTATTTGTTTGTTTTCTGGGATTTTGTTTGCTTTCTGTGACTTTGACATGTCCTGGGTCACTGGTAAGTCTCTTGTTCCTTACTACACGCTGATCCACAATGATAAACTGCCCTTTATCCTTTTGTTTCAAGGTACTGACCCACATCCAGAACAGAACATCCATTGCATGGAATGGCCACAAGGACAAGGACCACATATTTCCACCTGAAACGTAAGTCTTCCTAAAAATCTCCTGTGGGATAGTTATTCTCAGCAACCCAGACGCCACAAGAGGCAGCAGGACTCCTTAGCAAGAGTTTAGTAAATTATGAGTAGGTTTGGGCTTTGACTGTTGCTGACTTGAGAAAGTGCTCTGTGGCACTCAACCCAGCCCAGCAGAACTGCTGACAGAGGATTCCAGGTCCTCCTGAATAGATCATACGTGGTACATGTATTCTCAGCACATCTCTAGGGTCAGATTTAGTGATAATTTGACTCAAACTAATATCTACATAAGGGGATTTTGCAAATTTATAATTTCCAAAGGGTACATCTGCTAATATTCTATTATAATTTCTGAACTCCATTTCTTTCATTAAGGAGCTAATTTTGTTCCCAAGAGGATCATTAGCTTTTACCCATTTTGATTAATTTAATTCATATTACCAATAGCTACCTAAGGCTTTATGAACTGGATGGGAACTTTCAGCTTTTGCTGTAACGCAGTCTTTCGCCATGAGAAATCTTGTCACCTCTAATTGCATTTAGAGGAATTTCAATTCACTTCCTTTGACATTTTTTTCCAGATCTGTATTGAGGAAAGCGCATGTTGCGCTCTTCATAATGCTCTCATTCTGCCTTCATAAAAGCATTAAGCATGGAGGGCTCTTTGTCCAGGATTATCCCAAAATCATTCTCAGGAGTCTTGATCCCAAGAGGTATGGGATTTCCTCAGCTCCCACTGAGCTACAGAGCACAGGTTTTCTTCTCCTCATATCTGTTGTAGTGAAGTTTAGCCTTGGGCTTTTCTCCTCCACAAGTGTCCCTGGGGTTCTTGCATCCAAATTTACAGCTATCTTGGGACATTCATGGACAGGAGAGAGGAAGCGGTCAAGGGAATTACGTTTCACTTGCCATGGACATGGGGATTATGTAATAATAGCAAAGAAGGGACCAAAGGGTGCTTGGTGTGTGGTACCTGGGACAACACCCACACTTTCACAAAAGTAGGAGCAGATGCTGCTAGTGGATCAGCTAAACTGGGCTTCTTGGACATCTCTGGTGGCTCCCGCTCTCTGCAGCCCCTGTCAGGCAAAACCCAGCATGCTTTCTCTTTCTCCACTGTCTCATTTTAGCTCCAGGCACTAGCCATGACCATAAATACACCTATTACCAGCAATTTCTTCTTATATTCTGACGGAGACTTGATAGCAGTGTAAATTCATGTTCCTGCATTCCTCATGTCTTTCCATTTCTGCCTGGATTTGCAAAGGCTACAAGGTTGTTAAATTTTAGTTTCTATTGACTGTCAATGGGAATTCATCCTAGCTGGATGTAAAAAATTACCTCCTCAGGCCTAAAATGCAACTCTGCATGTTCCTAGTTGCCTTGTTATTTTTGGATGCTTAGCTTCAGCTATGGGGATTGTAGTTGATCCTTCAGCTCCCTGATATTATCAATAAAACTGGTGGGTCATGATCACAGGTGAAAACGTGATGAAGGAAACAGGCAACAGGCTTTCAAGGCTCTTTACAGAGCCAACTATAAATGGCAGAAATTTGGTAAATGTTTGCATGGGCAAAGTATGAGCAGAATCTGCACTCCCAAATGGCACATCCTTGGAGACCACAGAGTTACTATTTAGAGATCTTGAGCGGTCACCAAATCCAGCAGGAACCATGGGCACTTTAAATAGTATGTGCTGGGACTGATGTGGCAGCTCCAGAGCTGAGCGGTAGTGCTGTAAAACCTCTGAGATGCAGGCAGAGATGTAAAAAATAGGTGTGGAAGCTGACTTTGGCCCAAACTGTTGAAGCTAAGGTAGCTACAACCACTATTACGTGAATTCCCTTGCTACATGCGTATTTTGCAGTGCATGAGTGAGAAGCAGCCTGCAAAACCTTACCTTGTTGCATGCTGATTGTGAGCTGGAGACAACACTGAGGAGCAGCACAGAGAGGACCTCATTCTGAAATGGCCAGATGCCCTGTACATACAGCACAAAAGCAGTAATCTCCGTATCTCACCAGCCTATAAATCTTTGTTGACCATCTCTATGTGTCTCCATAAGAACAATTGATCTAATGGCCTTTTTAAAAATTTCCCTTCTTTTTCCAGTATAACACCCCAGTGAATCATGAATGTAAGAAGATAAAGATCTCTAGCTAAGGAATTATTCTTATTATAAAGTTCCCAAGTTCTAGTTGCAAACCTCTCCAGGGTTTATATTAAACCCAAAAGGTCCCACACAATCATTTAAATCTACAAAATTCAATTCATTTCTGATTCCCTCCAGGCACTTGTTTTATAGTGATCTAATAAAGGGGAGTTGTGGCTGTTAAACGATAGTCTCCAAAGGGGACATGGGAACTCTGCACACTAGTCCCCAACATTTGCTGGGAAGCTTAGTTCCTCCCTCTTGCCTACATCTCTTTTGAAAAGGAAACCTTTCAAAGTCTTGCAGAATGAATAGATGATTATGTTTATAAAGAAAAGGAAAGTCCATAAAATTTCTTAACATAAATGTACTGCTCAAGGATATAGGTTACAAGAAGATTAAGCACTTAATTGTTCCAGAAACTGTATGTATGCCTTCACCAAATCACTGAAACTGAAGATGAAGCCAATGCACATTTGCTGTACTTCCTTGCTTGTGTGGGAACATTCTCTGCAGTGCTTTTTCTGCTACTTCTTCCAATCTAGTTCTAAATTACCTTGAAATTATCATTGGTGTGATTCTGTCATGCGATAATGCACATAGATTCTCTGGCAGACAGTGTCTGATGGTTTTGGGTTTTTTTCCCATTCTTGAAAAGAGAGGGAGGGATAATAAAATACTAGCTCTCCTGATTGCATCAAAAGCATAGCTGCAGGTATGTCAGTATCATGCAGTAAATCACACTCAAGAGACATTGGAAGCTTTTTTTTATTATTGGAAAATATATTTACGTGAGGTGGTGTGTTAGAAAAATTAGTTGCTTACCTGATAAGACTTCCAACCTAACGCAGACACAAGCTTGATGCTACCATAGCTAGTTAAAACTGACCTGAGAAGCCTTAGGGCTAACCATCATCACCTAATGCGGATTTTGCAGTATCCATTTTTGCCTGTGACAAGAGATTATTTACACTCATTTTTAACTGTGTGTAATTACTGTACTTTGCAACACTGTATTTTTCCTTGCAAAAATGAGGCAAAATAGAAAATTGGAGCTTCCTTCCAAAATGCAAAAATTAACTGCTGTGAGGTGGATCCACAGAGACCAGTGAAGAACCAGCTTTATTTCTAAGGAAGCCAATTCAATTTGTCCTCCAGTGCCCACACCTTAATGCATTAAGTGTTTTTTGGGGTTGCCACTGGGACTGAATGTTTTTTGTGACCAAGGGCAGGCTTTGTGAGAGTGTTTTAAAAAATCAATATGTGAGGTTACATGTTTGTTAACGTTTTATTGATTACACTATTGGTTGTAAATTATGTAACTTAATAAAGCTGGGGACTCTTTCTAATAAAGACAAAGAGGTTATTCCATTAGCTGGCAACTTAAGGCAAAGAAACTTAATAATATAGCACATTATAGAACTGCAGCCCGCAGACTGACAAATCCAATTCATCATGGAAGTGGCTGTGATGTTGCAGACACTGGGCTATGTCCTCATGCAATTACGCAGCACAGGTTAAGTTTGAAAGTGAGTGAAGCCTGCTTTCTGAAGCTGGGATATGGCCATATAAAGCAGACAAGAAGAGTGAAATAGCCCAAAAGGACACCTGGCACTGTTCTGGAGTTTGGGGTACCCCTGGGCACCCCTCATATGGTCAAGACATCATGTGCACCATCAGAGGCTTCTGTCTTGTGTTCATGTTGATAGCTGAAACTTCTTTTAAATGCTAGCTTTCCCCAAAACTGCTTCCCAAATCTCCTTGGAGATGAGGTTGTTTTGTTTTATTTAAAAGAAAGCTCTCAGCTCCCAAGGGGGGGAAGAAAAAAAAAAAAAAAAAAAAAGGAAAAAAAGAAAAGAATCCTAAAAATGCCTTTAAAAGGAAGCAAAGTGGTGAATTTCCAAGCAACTAAAGATTGCCTCTTCACAATACAACTGTATTTCCACAGCTGTGGAGGACAGATACTGCAGCTCCCCTTGGCACATGTGGGATTGACAAGCAGTTGGTTGCAGAAGTAGTTCTAATACATGACTTGGCTTCAGTTGCCAGGCACAAGGGTTTTTTGAGAGCAGCAAGAAGCATCCCATGTCAGAGAATGACAAAGCACCTCCTCCAGCTGTTTCAATGACATGCTGCTTTTTCTTTAGCTGAGAGCAGAGGTTCCAAATCCTGTCCCCCAAGTGGTGCCCAGCCCTGGTCCTCCTCCCATCCACACACGCCCCTGTCAGCATGCTCTTGGGACCCAGGCTGAGTAATCAAATGCAGGTGTCATTAAGTCTGCCCAGGCCACTCTTTGGGTGCTTGAAGCACTGTCAGTCGATAGAGGGCATAGTGGGCACTGGGAGTTCTGATTAACGCAAGCTGGAGGAGTGGGTCAACTGGCAGCAGATTGCTCCTCACTAGGACAGGTAGACCTTGGTTTGGCTCCTGAACTGTCAGTGCAACCGGTAGCTAATAACATGGAAATCATCCATCAGGTGACATGGCTTTCCCTTGTCAGGAAGTGCCAGGTGTTGTCAGGAGAAAACACCTGGAATCTGTCTCTTGGGTCAATGAATTTGGGCAGCTAAAATGAATGTACTCGGGATTGCTGGTACATTTTGCAAATATAGTGTCTTCCAGCTCCTGTCATTAGGAGCTTTTCACTTTCTCATCTTCCTAATTAAGCCTTTTATTTTCTCAAGAAATTCAAAGGTTGAGGCCAGATTCTACTCACGGTTACATCTGTGTGAAGCCAAGGCAGTTACTAGGTGCTGCATGCACGGAACAGGCTCTAGCATTATGGATTGGAAGCTGTGAATTAATCCCACAGGAAGGCATATTTACATCATTGAAAATTTATAAGGCATAACATAACAAAATGGTCTCTGTGTATTTGGGCTTGCTTAGTTATGGATGTGTCCTCCCTTACAGTATCTATTGGTTCAAAACCACTAAGCTTGTAATCAGCATCCTAAACTGAAGTACGTCCTCACAACGAATATCTTATTCTTTCACTAAAATCACTGCCATCTCGATCCTGGAAGAGTAACAAAAACCTCACAGCCTAACTGTTAACTCAGAAAAATCCTGAAGCTTTTGGAAATGCCAAAATAAACTGAATGTAAAAAAAAATCCTTAGGGACATCCACTTTTACATGGTTCTACAGCAAGGAAGAGACCAGGCCATGCTAGTATAAGAGTGACCATGCAGTGTGTTTTGAGCAAGGCGTGTCTCGCAGAGTGAGCCTGTGTGCTGATGGTAGTAGGTTTTATTTTTAAAGCCAAGCAGTCAGTGACATGATGGACTGCTGATGCTCTCGGGGTACAATATGAGCTCCAAAGCATACGACCAGCATAACAGCAAATTATTCTGACTTGACCGTTACCCACAGGTAATGAAGCTAATGAGTTAATGAGGAGCTGCCAACCAGTGTTGGTCTCAAGTGGGAGATGTTGGCCTGAATCCATTCCCATTGCAGCAAATTACAAGTTGCTCTGCTGCTAGCACAGGAGCAGCCTCAAATCCGTCATGTGTCTTGTTTGGAGTTAAATTTTGTGGGGGGTATGAAGAGTGGTAGAAAAGAATGATTAAGCACAAATTTAAAGTCATGTTTGGATTACTGAGGTAAGAAAAGAAATCTCTCAGCTGATGGTTGCTATTGCCACATTGCCATTACTCTGAATTGCACCTCCAGTGCTGCCAGTTTAACACTGACCCCACTCACCGTACCGCTCTTCCTGGCTGTCTCTGGGCCAGCAGTTTCTGACTCCAAGCAACCTAGAGAGGAGAAGGGAAGCCAGAAAAAGCTGCTGCATCACCACGAGGAGGGTATAGCTCACCCAGGGGAGCTGTACTCAACCATTACATTTTTCCATCTTTTGTCTTGCAATGTGTCATGGGGAGACAGGAGGGACAGCCATTAAGGAAGATCATGAGGGAAGATCCTGAGAAGATAAGAGGGGAAGCCATGAGGGGTGAGGACTGATCATAAGGGGGGAGGAGGGATGACCATGAGGGGAGTTCGTGAGGGGAGAGCAGGGGCGGTCGGGAGAGGAGATCATGAAGGGTCAGGAGGGGCAGCCATGACAGGTGAGTGGAGATCATGAGGGCAGAGCAGGGGCGGCCATGAGGGGAGATCACGAGGCAAGAGGTGGGGTGGTTGTGAGGAGAGCTCATGGGGCAAGAGCAGGCATGGGGCATGAGGGGCAGCCATTGGCAGTAAAGGGTGGCCGTGAGGACAGATCTTGCAGGGGAATGGGTCGTGGCCATGAGATGTAGGGGCAGCAGTCCTAGTGTGGGCCACTAGGAAGGGGCAGATGAGGGGTGGCTGTGACGGGAGGTCATGAGGGGCAGTCATTAAGGTGAGATCTTGAGGGGAGACCATTTAGCCCTTAGTGACATGGTTTAGTGGTGGGCTTGACAGTCCTGGACTGGCCGTTGAGCTCAACGATCTCAAAGGTCTTTTCCAAACTAGTTGATTCTATGATTCTGTGTTTGCATCTAATTACAAACTGGCAGTGGTGCAAATGTTTAGTATCATTTTAATGTTTATTCCCATGAATAACTCCTTTAAAATGAAAGAATTATGTTTGCATGATCAAAGCCACTGTAAAGGCTGTGTCCTCTGAGGTGGCAAGTGTTTTATATTTGCTCCATAAGCTGCTTTGAGCACTGTGACCACTGCAAAAATAATGCATAACAATGAGTTTTCAGTAACAATACTTAACAACATGTCTCTGCTGAGAAGGGAAAATGATTCAATCATAATTTTCTTACTTTTTTTCTTCTTTACAAGATAGTTAAATAAGCATGAATGAGGTACAGTATCTTGGGTGTTATTTGAGGCATAAGTATCAGACTCCCTCACAAAATCCTCCCCATTATTGCATGTAATTGAAAAACAAAAGAAAACAGTCTCTTTGGGAGCTTAACATGTATGATTTCTTCTAAAGAGCTAATGCTGTGGGAGATAGGTGCATTAATCCTGTGCGTGCTCTTTTTCTCTTGCATTATCTTTAATCTTTTCAGTAAGTCAAGACCAAACATTCCCAGTTATATGTGCTTTTTTTTTGCTTTTTTAATTAATGATTATAGTCCAGTGTCAAGTTGCTTTCTTTACATGACTTGGATACTTAACTTTATTGCTCATTGATTTATGCTATAGTGGCACCCAGCACTGTCAATCATTGCACTAGATACTCTGCAGACTTCTGACATACATGAAACAACAGCTGAGCAAAAGCAATAGGCAGGAGCTCCAGGGTAGAAGGGGGCATGGGAGGGAAGGTAACACCAAGAGGACAAACCCCTACCCCAGTTTCCCAACACACCTTCTCCTTACCCACTGCATCCAGCTTCTTAAAAATATAAATTGATATAAAGTGACAGAGAAGTAAAACACTGGAGAAGGTGGTGGAAGACAATGCAGGCTCTGATGGGAATTGTATTTTATTAAATAACCTGTGGTAGGAAAACATTTGGAAATTACTCTTGAAGTTTCTCCTCCACTCCAGTTCTTTTGTTCCTGGGAGAAACTGTCTTGTTGCCTTTCCTTCTTTTATTGACAAATGTTTGCTGAGGTAGCAGCTGGGCATGGAGCGATGGCTGGGCACCCAGAGGCCCCAGCACAAGCGATGCTTTGAAAACATATTGAGAAGGTCTTTCTCTTTCTGGTGCCCACATGAGGTGCCATTGATGCTGCTTCTTTCAGGCTTTGGGATAGAGCAGCTCTCATCCCCTGCCTGATGACACTAGGGAAGTTCCTTGTTGCCAACTCCACAGGATCTGGGAATGGTACATAGTGGCAGAAGGTGAGAGGAGAGAAAAGATTTTACTGAAGATCATAGGTCAGGTTCTGGGAAATGCTTTAAACTTACCCTAATTTTGTCTACTTAGCATTTCATCAAAATGCAACTACGTTTTAAACAAATCTCTGAAGCCTTTCTCTCCAGCGAAGCCCACTACATTTTGTGCTGCACAACTTTGATCTTGTGAAACAGTCTCTTTCTATTAAGCAGTAAGCCATCATTTGGTTTGCATTTCATCCATTCTTTATCACATTTATATTCAGGTAATTGCTTCCACATGCTCTTTAGTAAAAGAAAAACCCAACTGCATTTCAGGCATGTTTACGTTTATGGATGGATCAAGTATGTCAAGGATGGATGCTTTCTTCTAATTTTTTTTCCCCAAAGTGACCAATCCTCAAAGGCCACTTTAGAGGGGGAGAATAAGAGTTAGTAATTGATGTTTAAAAATTTTCCAAAATTGCTCCCAACTGAGATGTTTTTCAAAGCCGTAATTTACCATGCCCATAGCTTTAACACTTGCCATGCCATCGTGTTTATGTCAGGGTAGGCCTCCCATGCATTCAGTCGTGTGTTGCTATTTAATGTGGAAAAAGCCTTAACTCTTTCCATGCTACAAGCTGTAAATAAGATAAGCCTGTGAATATTTCTTTGAAGTGGAAAAAAACTGTATTTTGTCTGTCCTAGGAATTTGGGGTAAGTGACTCCACTTACCTCTTGTACTGCTAGCAGAGAGAGAAACAGTTTGCCAACTGCATCATAAATTGTGAAGCTTAAGAGATAGCAATGTGAACATATTAATGCTAAGATACAGTGATTTTTATTTTATTTTTTTTCTCTTTTGCATGAAAGCTATTGTTGAGAAGTAGAAACAAAGTTCAGTCTGTACTGGAAGATGTAGAACAGATCCGTGTTCTGCGTGCTATATAAAGATTAATCTTCATGCACCGACAATTGTTGTCAACAGAGTTGACATTTTTTTTCTTTTGCTAATGTTAATGGAAACGTACTAGCACAATTTACCAGAGACATTTACAGCTGTTAAGATGGAGTGAAATGGAAAGAAGCTGTGAGAAGACAAACCCAGGAGATTTCACACCTGCTTAGGTGACAGGACGTATGAACTGAGGGGAGAATCTCTTATTCTAGGGCCATTGCAAACTGCCAAGTTTGGTTGTTTAGGAATTACTGTAAATGTTGTAGGAGTGTTGCTTGTCTTTTTTTACTGATCTTGGGCAGGGGCAGGAGAGTGGGGGAGTGGGATTTTGTTTTTCCAAGGGAAGGAGCACTTTAGCTAGTCCCTCTTCTAAGTAGAGAGCAGTGAGTCAGACACAGTTGTCTGGATCTTAATCCACTTTACTGTTATTTGTATAGTAAGTAGTACAGAGGGCCTGGCAACCTGATTTGTGTGTAGATAGCACTCTGTACACTTAACAGAAGAGCTACTATAGTATGCAAATCTCTCATTTCTGCTTGGGCCCCATGTGGCCTCCAAAAAGTCCCACACAGATCTTTTATTATCCTGTGCACTTTCATAATATAGGGGCACTTCTTAGCCCTTAACACAGGGCTCGTTCTCCTATCCCTATCAAGTAAGACAGAAATGAGGGGTTCCGGAGTAACTTAGGTCCTGAGAAATGAGGTCTATGTGAGGCTCAGCTGAAGGACAAGCTCCATCCAGGACCAGTGTCTCACAGCCTAGCAGAAAGGTCCCAGTATCTAATATCTGGGATCACAGGTTTTAGCTAGTTAAGGGCACAGTTGCAAGCCCAAAGATGGGAGATGTGTGGGATGGTATGGAGAAGGGGGAGCTGCTTTCCACAGCCAGGAAAGCAGTTTGGCTCCATCATCAGTGACCCTCCCACTGAACTGCCCCATGAGGCAGCAGTTCCTGAGCCCTGATGCCTGCAAGGACAAAGGTTGCATAAAGCATCCCGGTGTGAGAAACATACATGCCATGTACACAGGAGACTGGCTCATTCACAATGGTGTGCCAAAGGATGTCATCTTTTTTACTAATTTTATCCACATATAAACCCAGTGTGGCTGAGTGCTGCATAGACCAGAAAATGACGAGACTGTGTACTTGGCTCTATGAGCTAGTGTGTGCACGTACAGTCACTTTCCTGTTGATCTCACATAGTTCTGAGATTCAGTGATGGGATGCTGACAAGAACTGTCTTTATTGAATGTCAGATATTATGAACACTTCCAAAATTCAAGCGTAGGATGTGTTGGAGATGATGAATTTCTGCAAGGGACACTAGCAGAAGTATTTCATAATGAGAAAAGCCAAAAGACAGATAAAGGTCTCTGTCAGTGCCCCATTCTATCCTTGTGCATTTGTCCTTGAGTAAAGAGGTAAAGTTTAAAATATTAAGTTTGTTGTAAAAACTACTACATTTTTGACCTGCATTTTTATTAATCTTTTACCAATGGACAAGGACTAGTTGCCCATTTTTGAGGCCCAAATTTTCTACAGTTTAGGTTTTTTTCTACCATTTTCATACATTTTTAAATACATTTCATACTGCAGTCTACAAATTCTGCATGAGATATCTGTAGTCATTGCTGGCAGAGGACAGGTACCTTGGAGCGGTACATTCATATTGTGATCTTAAACAGCCGCAATAAAAAATTTTTCTCTGACCATGAGAAGTGTAGAATCATAGGATAATTAAGGTGGGACGGGACCTTTGGAGGTCACTAATCTAATCTCCTGCTCAAAGCAGGGTGAGCTATGTGGTCAGAGAAAGTTGCTTAGGGTTTTGTCCAGTTGGGACTTGAAAGCCTTCAAGGATGGAAACTCCACAGCCTCTGTGAACAATCTGTTCCACTGGTTATCTGTCCTCACAGGGAAACAATATTCCTTTCTTAGTTACTCTCATTTCAAATTATGCTCAGTGCCTATCATCTTCCCACCATGTATCACTGTAATGATCTTGGCTCTGTCTTCTTGATAACTTCCTCATAGTTAATGAGGAGACAGCTTTTAGGTCTCCCCAAGCCCATCTCTTCTCCAGGCCAAACAAGCCCCAGGTCCCTCAGCCTCTCCTCACAGGGCTAGCATTCCAGACCTGACTGCCTTGGGATCAGTCCCAAAACTGGACAAAGTATCTAGGTGTGGTCTAGGGAGTGCTGAGCTGAGTAGGGAAATCTATTTGATGTGCTGGCTGCACTCCAGTTCACAGAGCCCCAGATGCTGCAGGCCTTCCTGACCTCTAGTGCTCAGTATGCATCTGGAAGTTTATTTCAGCAGAAGTATGCACAGCATGCTCTCCATTAGAGGAGCTGATGGAGCCTCACTGGGTCTGCTGCCCACCTGAACACCAGCAGCTGCATCACGAGAGTGCAATGTGCTAGCTGGCACTATTGAAGGGAAGAGGTTAATTTCTCCTGGCTTGTACACTTCCAGCTCAGAGAATGGAAGGAATGTGGTTAAATCAGCATTGATAACAAGTCTGAGAACAGATGTGAGAGTGAATTGGCAGAGCTGGAATTCAGATGGGATGAAAATAGCAAAAGGGAGTGGGTGGAAACTGCCACATGTTTGTGTTACAGGTGCTTGGTCTAGACCCCACCATTTGCAGAGACTCCTGTATTTTTATTCTTACCAACTCTTGTTGGTTCAGTTTCTCTTGTCACTTAACCCTGATGTCCAGCAATTCTACCCTCCTGTCCTCTCCTGTGAAAGAAAACGTGGGTAAAAAGTTCCTTCCTAGTAGGCAGTAAGTTCTAAATATTGGCAGGCTCCTGGTCTCTCATGCAAGGCAACACCTGGAATAATTCACTGCCATTCATAGGTAGGGAAATTGAGGCACACAGAACAAATGTCTTCTAAAATAAACAAACAAACAAGGAAACCCAACTATTACAGGCTCTTCTTATGCCAGTCACAGAAGCAACTGAAAGACTCTGCAAAGAGCAAAGCCTATGTTTGCACTGAGCTTGCACAAGCCATTTTTCCCCTAGGACCTGTTTCTTAGTTGTTTCTCCTTATCTTCAGTCTGTCCATGGGGTTGGTTTGTGTGGGTTCTTTATGTTTTTTTACACTGGCTGTGACATCTGTCTCATGACAGTGCAAATGCTTCAGATCAGCCCACGCTGTCCGTTTGCAGGGTAACAGATGCGCTTGTAACTCAGCCACAGGAACGTAGCAAGCTTTTCCATCAAAGGGTGGGAGGACTCATGGGGCTTGGGTGTAAGATTAAGCCTTCAAAGGACCTACCACTCCTTGCAGTGACCTGTGTCACTCTTGCCACCACCCATTCCCTGGGTGGATTTTTTAGGATTTACATCACTGCTCCAGAGAGTTAACTGCACTCTTTTCACAGCTTTACACAAAAGCTAATATCGGCTGTAGTCAGCGAAAAGCTGAGCATTGCAAGCACAGGGCTTGGCAGCAAAGTGGAGCAAGAACAGTCCATCAGTTTGTTCCACAAATGACTAAGAATTAGGGTTTTACTGCACTTTACTTAAAAAGGAGCTATGGGGAAAATACAGGGGAAAATACTTACAATTTACCCAATTGTGTAGCTGTAACGTACCATAGAAACATTGTCTCCACGCACAGAGATGAGGAAAATCAGTTGCTGCTCCCAAGGGGCAGATGTCTTGGTTGAGAAGGTCACTAAGTACTTGCAGTTGCTCAATGGACTTGGAACCAGATCCCCTCTGCTCTTCATTGCTGAGAGGAAGGAAGGGAACATGTGTACCAGGGTTAACACTCTTTATGCCCTCCAAAATGATCTTATCAAGGGCAGAAGAAAGCAGGAATGGAGGCATTTGGCATGCCCAGAAGCCGTATTCTGTTTGTATCATTCACAGGCACATACTGAGGATTACTTTGGTCTGCATTGTTGAATACAAGAGTACTTGTATCTCCTGCTCAGGAGAAATAGGTTGAAAACTGTTCAGCCTTTACAGAAAATATTACTGTTGCAATGCTGTCAAGGTCACTGACAGCCTGGATTATCTGCTGTGTAAGGGCTAGCTGCAGAAATCAGTCTTAGCTAAGGGTTATGGTTCATACACTCAGCATTTTGTGGATTATGTCCTTTAGCTTTCCCTCAGACATTTTGGATATTCATTTAGCTCCAGTGTATGATTGCTGCAATTTCTTTTTGGGGTAATTTCTCCATGTGATGCAGCTTTCCTCTGTATATTCCTTAGGCATACAAACTTGTTCTGTATGAGTAATTCTATGTGAAATGCTTATTATTATCGTTGAACACAGATGGTTCACCTTTGGACTAAACAGTAGGAAAATGCCGATTATGGGAGGTTGTGGGGTGGGACGGAATCTCTTAATAAGTTACAAACCCCACAAGAAATATTAACAAGGAGGCTCCTGCAGTTAAGGCACCCACACGCCAGTTAGAAAACCTCAGGTCACTTCCCAATTCTGATCCAGACTTCTTCATGAGCTTTCTGATTTCTGGGTGTCCAGCTTTTATTTATGAAACAAAGATTATGGTATTTCCCACCTCATAGATTTATTGGGATTAACTGAATTCCTGATTCTAAAATGTATTGTAAGAAAGTATTACAAAGAGCAGTTCTAGTATACATTTGTGTTATCATGTTATTTTACAAACCTGAGGCATCAATAATAAGTGTTGGAAAAAACTTTCTTTCCAACAAGCAGTTATTCTGTATAATCAAAACAGCCTTTATATTGTGCAATTCGCAAACACATTCCCTTCCCTAATGAAGTGTTAAAGTCTAAAGAATGTGCACATGCGCTCACCCCCTCCATGCCCAATAGCTGGGGCAGTAATTTTGAAATAGGCTACTTAGATCCATATTACAAGCAAAGGACCATCTCTTTTGGGATACCCTGCTGGAAAACATATGCCTCATTCTGCAAGATTTTCAGCCAACATGATTTTTTTTTTCCCTGTTAATGCTGAAGTCACTGTATGTCATATCCTTCACTTGTCTGGTTCTCATTCATAATATTTCTAGGTAGTGTTAGTTTTTGTCCTACAATGCTACATATCTTTATATCCTTTCTTTATATCCTTTATATCTTTTACAGGCCACACAGGCAGCTCCATGACTTTAGGACGCTGTCTCTTTCTCTACAGTTCTGTGATTCAGTCAAGCATCTTGGCATAAGACTTTCTCACTGCTTACTTCTTCTAAACAATTTAATGCATTTGTGTGGCCTTGAACATGATCGCTTCTACTGCACTGCTGGGCCTACACCAAATCCCCAGAATCAACAAGCCTGAAACTTCTGAGACTGAAATTTGGCTTACAGTGTTGTTGCCTCAGGCCCAATCTTCTATACTGCAAGCAGTTTGGCTCAGGGAAAAAATAATGGACAAAATGTCCCTTTTCCCATTCTGTTCTATCTGATCTGATCCTATTCGTATTTCTGAAGAAATAATTTTAAAAGTGTTTCCGCCTTTGCTTCTGGTTAATTATTAACTCCTTTCAAGTGACTTTTCCCTTCCTTCCTCTTATCTGCTCTCCAAAAAAAAAAAAAAAATAATTTAAAAATGAACAAAAAACCTTATGACTGTCAGGTATTAAGTCTTTCTGACCAAATGGAGAGACCTGATGTATCCTTACCTAGGTCAGCTATTACATGTGTACATGCATTTTGTATTATTGCTACCTAAACATGCACATTATCCACACTGGTGCACTATGTTTAAAAGTGACCAGGGGTAGACTTGCCAGTCAGTAGGAAACAGGTGGTTTAGAATATGCTTTGGACAGAAAGTGAAATTTTGAGAAAAAATTAAATTATCTTAAGTCTTTAGAAATGCATAACCTTTTCCATTGCTCAGTCAATTATACACACAGACGTGCCCTCTCCTGCAGAAGAGGTGGGACCAGACATCTACATTATTTGATGAAATTATGTTGATTTTAAAATAAAATGCAATTTTTGGTCGATGAAAAAACGAACATGAGCTGGCAGTGCGCGCTCGCAGCCCAGAAAGCCAACTGTATCCTTGGCTGCATCAAAAGGAGCGTGACCAGCAGGTCAAGGGAGGTGATCCTGCCCCTCTACTCTGCTCTCCTCAGACCTCACTTGGAGTACTGTGTGCAGTTCTCGTGTCCTCAACATAAAAAGGACATGGAACTGTTGGAACAAGTCCAGAGGAGGGCCACAAGGATGACCATGGGACTGGAGCAC